>PVLD010015405.1:0-48638 GCA_004027595.1 Dinomys branickii | reverse complement strand
GTACATGTGCAGGCAACGTATTGTATCACTGGTGTAAGAACCTGAGAGTGGGAATATAAACTAAGAGACATGAAGAAAATCTGTTCAAAAACAAAGAATAGATGGGACGAGGGAAAGGAGAAAGAAAGAGACAAAAATCTATGTATGTATATATGAATATACATATATTCAGGTGGGCTAATATGGTTCTAGTATTGTGTTATATCACTTAATGCTAAGGAATAATTGATGACGGGTTATTTGTTCAATGTTGTGTCTCTATGTGTTATCCTGAACCCACACTTCGACGATATCAATATGCAAAGCAGCAACTATTGGTGGGTTTTGTTTTGTTTGTTTTTGGTTTTTTTGTTTTTTGAGTTTTTCTGTTGTTGAGAGGATTAATTGTCTGACCAATTTTGCATATCTGTATCTGGGTTCATATATATACACTTCGAAGATATCAATAGGTAAAGCAACAAGCACTGTTGAGTCCATGTCATCTTGTCTGTAGATCAGTTTTGATTGTACTATTGTTTATGCTAATATGTGTCTGTTTGTTAATATGTTTTTGTGCTTTCATTTAAAAAGAAATTATACAAGGCTCTGTCAGGGAAAAGGGCAGTCTGATCCTGAAAAATCCACCCAGACCTTGCTCCAGAGCGAAGAAAATCAAGGGAGGTTTTTTCCAGAAAATATTCCTGTTTGGAAGAAAACTATTGTCCTAACGACATAACAAACATCCATTCTTCAAGGATGGCATTAGACAGTGAAAAGAGTTCATAGGAGAAAGAAATGAAAGAAAGTTCACAGGCTCCATGAAAGGAGCAGATGTCAGGGGAAAATGAGCCAAACCCCCAGGGTGACTTTGTGATGGTCCCAGGGACAGGAAATCCTAGGGAACAGAGGACCTCACATTGTCATTCCCCTCAGTGCGAAGCGAGTGGATTACGGCAAAGAATCTGCAGGCCCAGGTCCACCTGAGAGGAGAAGGCAGGGGAGCCCAGGCAGCGAAGGAGACAGAGGAGAGGACAGCACAGACCTTGCAGCCTCTGCGTCCACCACCTGCCCGATCCTGCTCAGGGTATCCAGGGATGGAATTAGGCACAAAGAGGTCCCGTTGGATAATCTTAGAGAGAAACCCTGATTTCCCTTCACAGTATCTACAAACTGCTTCACAGAAACACTTAAAATAATGTGATTGTTTTGCTTATGACTCCTGCAATTTATTTCTTCTAGACTAGAAATTAACACATTTTAGTTACAAATGTCCCACACTGTATATTGAGTATTTCCTGAATTTACCTACATTGTCACTAAAAAGCCTAAGCAGGAAGGAGTTCTTCTGCATTCACGTTCAAAATTGTGTTACTGAGCAGGTATATAGCTCAGTGGGTTGAATGCCTGCCTGGAAAACACAAGATCCTGGATTCAATTTCTGGTACCAAAATTAAATTGAGCTTCAAAGAAATGTGATGACTGACCTTTGTATGGAGGGGCCTTATCTGTTTACATAGCAGACAAATAGTACTAATGGCAGTGGTGATGACACTGGTCATTCGTACCCATCTGCTGAGAAGGTCACATACAGAGCTGCTCTGGAACCCGGTATTGACTCCTGTTCCCCCTGGAGGTCGGAATGTGCAGTCCCCTCCCTCAGGGTCACCAGGTAAAGCGGGTGGAGCTGGGCTCCGCTCTCCATCCTGAATTACTCCTGACTTCTCAGCCCTGTTTCCTGACTCAGAGAGAAATCGATAAGGGCATCAGCTCATGCAGGAATTATTTAAGGAGATATAACTGATGACACTGGAAGATTCCATCTGTCCATGGGGTCCTTAGTAAATCTGTAAAACACTTGCTATGGAACTTAGTACCAAGAAATCATGCAAGTCCTTGCTGCATTGTACCAAAAAGCATTTTATGCAATCCTCAGTGCACCAATAGCAATCAACAAATGGACACCTCCGGCTAAAATATGATTGGAAAGTTGGAGTTAAGCTATAATTTTAAAGATATTATCATCATGTACATGGTATTCCTAATGGGTAATTGTCAAAAAAGGACAAGTATAACTAGAGAAGCATGTGGAATTTAAGAATAACCTGCAAGAAGCAAGAGGGGAGGCTGAGCCTAGCTTAGGAATGACCTTCCAGTAGCTTTACCAGGTCGTGTGGTTATAGCACACTTAACACAGAAGGCCCCTCTCTTTCCCAATTATTAGAAACTTCTCTGTGAGGTAAACACAGAACACAAGTCCTTGTATCTATTATCAGCTGGAGCTGCTCAGGTGGGACTTGGCTCACAGGATGCCTTAGAGCAGGAGGCGGGAGGACCTCTCCTGACAGCAACAGTGAAGGTGAGGCGAGCTCTCAAGCAGCATGGAGAGACCCAGAGGATGGACACCGGGGAGGGGAAGAGGGAGCTGTGCTCATATCAGTGCTGAAGCAGCAGCACCAGAGCTCATGTGCGAGGGAGGAGTTGGGCTGTGGCACAAAAACGGAGACGGGGATTGAGGAAGCTGATGAGGGGTCGGGAAGGGGCTCATCACTGCCTTGCTTCCTCTGCTCCTGTGAGATCAACTTCCCACTGATCACAACTTAAACACCATTTGATTCAGGAAAAGAGATTCCTCTCAGAAACACGAGGACCAGAAAGACCCTGGGCTGTCTCACTCACCATAAAGGACAGGGGCCTCCCACATGCAAATTTGTCATTGAAATCTAGATAAAATTCCCCTCTTGGGCTGTTGGGGCTCACAGCTCCTTCCTCACACACGGCTAAGATCCCTGGAGAAGGCAGAGCTGTGGTCTAGAATATGAAACTGCTGGGTCTTCTCCTGTGCCTGGTGGCAGGTCCCCACGGTGAGTGTCCTTAATGTGAGACATGGGTCAATGGGAAGATTTTGAAAGCAGATGGCTGATGGAAAGTGTTTCTTTGTTTGCAGGTGTCCTGTCCCAGGTGCAGCTGCAGGAGTCCGGACCCGGCCTGCTCATGCCTTCGCAGTCTCTGTCCCTCACCTGCACGGTCTCTGGGTACTCCATCACTACTGGTTACTACTGGAGCTGGATCCGTCAGCCACCAGGCGATAACCTGGAGTGGATGGCGTACATAAATTACAATGGTGACACTGGCTACAGCCAATCGCTGAAGAGTCGCCTCTCCATCTCCAGAGACACAGCGAAGAACCAGTTCTCTCTGCAACTCAACTCGGTCACCCTGGACGACACGGCCACATATTACTGTGCAAGAAGCACAGTGGTGTGATTCAAGTGGGAGCCCAGACATAAACCTCCCTGCAGTGGCACTTAAGACCAGCAGGAGGAGCTCAGTACACACTGGTGTGAGGAAGCATCTTCCCGGCAAATGTGGAGAAAAATTTGCGAGTTTTTCTCTGCAAGTTGATTAGCATCTCCCACAGGGCGCCCAGGCACAGAGATTCTAATGATCTCTTATATTTCTGATCCCAAGGTATTATTTTTCTATGGAGTCAGTCTTTTCTGTGTACAATCTATGTCATAATTGGTTGCATACTAAACTTCTTCCAGTGAAACTTCTGATTACAACTCAACTGACTGCGCAGTCTCTTTAGGTTTCAGGTGCAGAAACACTTAATCATGACAATTATTACCTTGCTGACTGCAAGTCTGCCCCCTCCTTCAGTTTTGTCTCTGGAACATGTCATTTTGAAGAGCTCCTCCCAATTCTGGTTCATGCGAACCCTTTACTCTGAGTACATGGACAACACTCTCCATGATGCTGTGGGTGTCCACACATTAGCAGAGCTATTTAGTTCCCCACCCCCGAGGACACTTGCAGCGCTGGACAGTGCGTGGCCTGAGCATGAATCAGTGGAACAAAAAGGTGTGCATAGAAAAATTGAGCTAGAGGCATAGCCAAGGTCTGCGCATATTAGAAGTGGGAGGTCAGTTATGTCTGTCTGTCCTGAGTCCTTGAGGACAAGACTAGGCCCTGCCCTGACTGTGACTCTTACCTGCTATAAAATAATTCAGAGCTTTGAGATCATAAGGATTTGGGTTGGTGGTAAAATGTTGTTGGAGTGATTCTGTGAGTGTTCAGTTGTTGTGGCCGCTTCTCTAGATGTTCACACACATAAGTAGTCAGTCACTTCATTTGTTGTTGCAAAGGTATGAACAGAATTCAATATTGTATATTAAATCTGGCCAGTGACCTTCTTGTACAGTTATCTATCTATCTAACTATCCATCTACCTGTGCTTCATCATAGTTCTATTTTTTACCTACCAAATATTTTTGTATTCATGTATCATCAGTGTAAACTTGAATAATTTAAATATTATTTATGCAACTACTTACCTCTGTATCCCAGCTTTGATGCATGTATTTACCTCTTATCTACACATCTATTATCTGTAATCAATTATTTATCTCCCCAGTATCCACAGGCTAAATATTTCTCCAACAATCACTTAACTATCTTTCATGTAGGTACGATGTACATATGTTACCTGCTTTAATGACATAGGATTAATGAAAAATAGTATTTAATTTATTCAACTTGATGCATTTTGATAGAAGCATGAATACATAGTTATGGAATCATTTTGACTGTCAAAGCCAATCATACATATCTTACCCTCAGAAAACCCTGTTGCACACTGCTTTTCTATTGTGACATAAAAATTTAAATGCATTCCTCACTAAAAATTATGTATTTTAAAGAATGTTGTTACTTATATGCATGAGTTTCACAGTAGATCTCCTGAATTTACCTTTTTTGTTCTTTTTGTTCTTTCGCTATGCAGTCCAGGCTAGTATTGAACTTACGTTTGCGGCCCAGGCTGGCCTCAAACTCACAGTAACTGTCCTGCCTCAGCTTCCAAAATGCTGGGATTACAGATGTGCACCACCACTCCCAGCTCTCCCTTTCTTGTACAACTGAAATTTTGGCTCTGTGATTAACACACTGTTTCCCATCGAAAAATTGATGACAGCTACTATTCTACTCTCTGCTTCTCTGAGCTCTATTTTATGTTCTCCATATCAGGGGGCTATGGAGAAGCCTCTGCCTTTCTATGTCTAGCAGGTTCCGTAATAAAGGAGAAACTAGGAGTGTGAGAGGGGAGAAGCCTGGCACCCAGGGCCTCACCAGATAGTCAGGTTCAGGAACAGCAGAGCAAGTGAAGTTTTAGCCTGTGCCTTTGACACAATGTGATGGGAAGATGCTCCTTCCTTCGGTTTCTCCCACCAATCCCCAGCTAAACATGGGAAAGCACTGGGCAAACCTGAATTGAGACACACTCAGCATAGTGTCTGCAAGAGCTTCTCAGGGCTCAAAACAGTGAGGGCACTGCTGACACCGTGACTGACCTGCATCTGGTCCTGCGAGTGAGGTGTGCCAGGAGCACAGAAGTGTGTCCCTAACTGTCACCCAGAATACAAAAATACATCCTTCTCTAATTTATTTTATTTTACTCGTTCTCTTTTTATGCCAGGGTCTCATTATGTAGTTGAGGCTGGCCTTGAACTCAATTTGTAGGCCAGGCTGGTCTCCAACTCATAATTGTCCTTGTGCCTCAGCCTCCTGACTGTTCGGATTACAGACATGGGCCACCATGCCCAGCTCACATCTTTCCCTAATTACCAGAATATACAGAAATCAAGAGGTGAAAATTTATATGATATCATTTGGCATTATGCCTACTGAGATGATAACACGAGTTATTTTCTCCAAGTATTTTGCACTCAAATGCTTTAGACATTTTAGTTCTAAATGTAGGGATACTTCAACAACAAAAACAGAGGTCAGTTCCTCTGCAAATTCAGAATTCCCTTTGTCAGCAGACCAGTTTAGCTTCCTCATGCCTTTGAATCAAAAGAAAAAGAGTAATGTCCCAGTGTGGGCTGGAATGATTGACTCTGAGTTCCAAAAAAAAACCACCTACCACTCCACAGAGCGAGCAAAGATCAAACTGCCAGAGCCAGGAGATAAAGTTCTGTACAACTGCGATCACTCAGACTGATGAAAGACAGCTAATGCCCCAGAATGAGGTTTTATCAGTGGACTTTTGTGTCCTCACACATGAGGAAAATACAATGATTAGCTGATGAGCTCCTTGGAACCAAAAGCAATGTAGAAAAATCACTAAAAGAAAACACTTGAAAATGCAAGCACATAACCGACTTATAGACAGAGGACTCAATGTGTTAGAAGTATTTCTTCCTTTTTCTGAGATAAATATATTTATGTTTGTAGATCTTAGTAAAATGTATGTTGCTACAATAAAATAGGAGAGGCTGGATAAATTAAGAAAAATGTTTATTTAATTCTAAATCTTGGAAGTTCAGCAGCCAGCATAGGGCGTTCACAGTACTGAGCCTCCGGTGAGGCTCCCACAGCTGCAGCACAGGATGGTGGAAAACTGCGTGTCCGCCTGGGCAGGGGCAGAACGGGCTGCATGACAGGACAGGGAGATAGAGACCCAGAGCAACACATTCTCTCCATGCCTATCTGCTGTCCTAGGACTAACTCATGGAACATGAGCTGATTTTCTCCTCTTTTCTCTATTATCGCAGGAGAGAAACAAGAACAAATATGCTTGTGCAAGAGTGTAAAGGTTATCTTCTGACACAGCAGCACTTAAAGGGTTTTCTGTTTTCTGGGAGTCTGTGGCAGAGAATATTATAGGGGGGCAAGAGTAAACATTTTCCCTTTCAACCATAAAGCTTACAGCTTTCTATAACAATCATCAATCTTTATTTATTCATTTATTTATTGGAATGAGGAGTGAAACTCAGGACCTTATCCTTGCCAGGCAGCACTATGCAAAGTCAACAGTCTCTCACATTTCCCAAATGCAGCTCTGTGGAAGTCAGTTTCATCAGAAAAATTGCTCAGTGAGGTGGGAATGCGTTGTGTTCCAATCTCCACCTCACCTTACTTACGCTGTCTCAGTCACAGTCCTGGGATTCAATGATACGAGGATGCAGGAAAAAGTTCTCCACATCTGTGCAGTGAGGCAGACGGTGTGGTCCTCCCAGGAACTGATAAGGGAGGTAAATGTTTCTATCTAGCTATAGTATGTTTGTTTCTTGTAATATTTTTAGAGTATTAGAATATTCACATACTACTGTGAAGTTTTTTTCCATTAACGATCAAGATTTTCTCCATAATATAGCAAAAAAATTTATGTTCTGGACTTCACATTTTATAACATATAGGCCAGAAAATTGATGACCTAGAACCATTATTATCAGGCTGAACACGAGGTTCAGCTCAGCCTGTCCTCTGTAACTCACATGAGTGACCCTGACTGTTTCCACTGCCAGATGTTCAAATTCTGCAAATTTCCCCCTCAGGGAAGTGCCTGGTCTTCTTGCAGACACTCTGATGTCCACAGATGAGGACCAACCCCCCTGCTTTCCATGAATAGCATAATAGAGAAACTATTGCAGAATCTGAAGGAAAAGAAGTAACAGCCATTAAAGGAAACATGTATGTTGTACCAGAGATAATGTCACAGTTCTCCAAGAATAAGTCCAACTACATTACAGCCCTTCAATATACAATGAACTAAAGAATACCGATGGAGTGAAACATTAGATGGAGTCACATTCCCTAGCGATATTGTTTTGAATTATGATAAATACATAAGAACAAGAAAGAAATATTACATAAAATATTACCTAAGATCCACTTTGATAATATGAACAGAGAAGCTAGTGGAGAAATAAAAATGTGTTTGAATTGACACAGCACAAATCAGTTAATTCTGGTATTATGGAGTGAGGATTTGGTAATTGAGAACAAAGATGATACAGACACATAGGTAGATAAATAAGTACATGCTAGACACATAGGTCAGTGGATGGATGACAGCTGGACAGACGGAGGAGTTATGTAAAGATGTTACATTATATTTCTCCTCACCAAATTTATGTATGCTGGACAGCAACAAATTACACCTGCATTTGTGTGTGATAGATCTGTGCAAACCTTCCTGACCTGAACTGCATCCAGACTACTTCTCAGGTGACCAACAATTGTCTTCAGTGCACTGTGAACCTTATGAACCCAAGGTAATGCATCTCTGAAGCACAGGTAACACTGGAGTTAGAAAAATAGCAGCATATTTTAATGCAGGAAAGAGGCTCTGTGAATCTCACTACACATGTCCGACTCTGTTGTAGAGATGGTAAGGGAGGACCTGGGGCCACTGGACTTACACACCCCAGATGTAAATTCTGCATTACCTTAAATCCCTCTCGTATGCTTCTGAGGAATTATTCATTTGTACAATGGAGCCAACACTGCCACTTGCATCACACATTGCTTGAATGCATAAAAATGAATTAAAGTTGTAAGTGACTAACATAACATTGTTATGTAAAATTCTCATTTTACATGTCATTGGTTTCCACAGCATATACCTGCAAACTTACATCTAATGTGGTATTGAAATGTTGCTGCTTCCTGTCCATAGCTGTCCAAATAGCAGGAGGACATGAAAATAGGGCCCCTCTCTCCCTATGTAACAAGCCGAGCCCTGACTCTGCAGTTCTGGAGAGGATCTGGGTCCTGGAAGCCCAGTGCTTCCTCTCAGTGATCAGGACTGAGCACAGAAAGCCCACCATGGAGTTGGAACTGAGCTGGGTTTTCCTTGTTGCTGCTTTAAAAGGTAACTAATGAAGAACAAGAGATACTGAGTGTTTGCATTTACAGCAGTGGGTTAAATGGGGGACATGAACGAAGTTTCCTGAGCAGACTGTCTCTGTGTTTGCAGATGTCCAGGTCGAGGTGCAGCTGGTGGAGTCCGGTGGTGGCTTGGTGCAGCCTGAGGGGTACCTGTGACTCTCCTGTGCAGCCTCTGGATTCAAATTCAGTGACTGTTACATGATCTGGATCTGCCAGGCTCCAGGGAAGGGGCTGGAGTGGCTTGGTGTTATTAGAAACAAGGCTAGCAATCACACAACAGAATACGCTGCATCTGTGAAAGACAGATTCACCATCTCCAGGGATGACTCCAAAAGCATAGTGTATCTGCAAATGACCAAACTGAAAACTGAGGACACAGGCCTGTATTACTGTGCAAGAGACACACACAATGAGACAGCTTCAGTGTGAGCCCAGACACAAACCTCTCTGTTGTGATGCTCATGACCAGCAGAGGATGAAAAGGACACACTGAGTTCAGTATCAGTGTAGGACAGGTGCTTAGGAGGGACCAGTCTGATTTCAGGTCAGGATGTGAAGTTTTCGGTCCATGTGAAAAAATCACAAGCTCACTATACACCCATGAATCAATACTTATCTGTCATGTTCCTGAATGAGAAATTTGATTTCATAGGAAGATATACGCTCACCTGCACCCATGTTCAGAAGTCTGTTTTGAAGGCAAAGTGACCATTCTCTAGTCTCCAGGACTGGAACTGAGAACACGCAGTGAACATGCTGAACTTTTTTCCAATAAAGAAGACATCTTAGTGATATTTCCTTTTCTTACCAGTGTTGGAATAGATGTACTGGTATTTAAAAGAGAGGTATGAGAGAGACAGCCCAGGATCAGGAACGGATAATACTTTCAAGTCTTTCATCTTACACTTCCTCATGTATGTAACTGCTTAAGTCCAACTCAGAGCTCCTCTAGTTTCTTTTCTAAATAATTTATTTTCCTTTAGTGTTTATTCTCCCATCTATTTTTTTTTTTATCTCCTTTCTTAAAATTAAAGACAAGGCCTCTGGTTTTATTCCTACAGCTCAGGTACTTTTCCTGGAGCTCAGAAGAGGTTCACAAGTGATTTCCTCATACTCAGCGTGACCCATGAAGAACTTTCTCACTAATTCTTGTGCAGAACACTCACCCTTTTCTCTTCATTTAAATATATTTTAAATTAACCATATTTTATCATTTCCAAATTTATGGAAAATGAAAAAGAACATTAATAATGCACAAGTTAAATTCCTTTCTTAAAATGGCATGTAGGGCTGGGGATATAGCTCAGTGGAATAAGCGCCTGCCTAGCAAGCGCAGGGTCCTGAGTTCAATCCCCAGTACCACACACAAAAAAAATGGCATGTGATGTCAGAACCAATTGTGCCCATCTGACGATCACAGAATCCCCTCTTTCCCTGTCTCCTGTGGAATCCCCCATGCACACCACTGTGCCACTGTTTCCTGATCTCTGAGGAGAGGAGCTAGGAGACCAGAGGTACCCGAGGCACATAGAGCAGGACATCAGAAAGAGCAGCCAGGAATTATGAGCAGGAGCTGAAGTTGCACCCTCCATAGAACTTCGTCTTTTTAGGGACTTCCGGGAAGATGGCGAACAGGTGAGCGGCAGAGGGAAACTCTCCCACAGACCGATCCTTTGTGCGCAGGTGCCTGGCCTGTGGATGCAAAATTCCAACTGATCGGGTAGCTCTCCACGGCCTGAGCATTAAAGGGCTGGCTGGACAAGCCCCAAGGCGAGAAGTGGGCAGATCCTGAGAGCCAGGCACCCGAGGGATCAGTGCTGCGCTTGGGCCGCAGCTCGGCTCAAATTGCGTACAGCTGAGAGAACGATTGCGGCGGGACAGACGCCTCCAGCTCCTGAAGCCGATCGGCTTGGAGGCGGCTGTAACCAGGATTTGTTGGAGTCAGCGGAGCAGAGTAAACTCAGAGAACGCGCTACTGGGACAGATTGCGCCAATCTGGGCAGAGGTCCGGGATCCCGCTTAGAGCCCCGGCCCAGCAGCCGGAACCGTGCGAACTGAAGCTGCTGCGATCGGTGGGATTTCTCAGTCGGGAGAAAGCTCGATCCAGGGAGATACATCTGAACGGCATTCCTGTCTGCACGATCCCAGGGTGAGTAGAGTGGGTGCTCTAACCGGTTTTTCCTGACTCGGGAAGAAGCTCTGCCCAGCGAGTGACATCAAAGCAGCTTTAAGGACTGCAGTATCTCCCGGGTAGGAAGAGCTAGCTAGGCGCCCCGACGGGATTTGTGAGGGGGGAAGGAGCTCCATCCAGGGAGGAACACCTGAGTGGCCTGTCTGCAGGACCCCTGGGGCGGCGAGCTATTTATTGCAAAACCGTTTAAATGAAACCGAAGATAGAATTTCAGAACTTGAAGACAGCATGGCAGCTTATGAGAGTGAAAGGAAGAATCTCATGATATCAACAAGGACACAAGAAAAGACAATCCAACAGCTGCAAGATGAGGCAAAACATAACAATATTGGAATTATAGGAGTGTGTGAAACAGCAGGAGATCTCACAAATGATATAAAATGAATATTTGATGCAATAATAGCAGAAAATTTCCCAAACAAGGTAAAAGATACTGAAGTTCAGTTAAGCGAGGCATATAGAACCCCAATGATCCATAACCCAAAGAAAAACATACACAGGCATATAATAGTCAAGATCCCAGATATCCAGCAAAAGAACACAATTTTAAAAGCTGCTAGAGAAATGAAACAGATCACCTATAAAGGAAAGACCATCAGAATCACAGCAGAATTCTCAACGGAAACCATGAAATCAAGAAGAGCTTGGAACGAGATACTACAGATTCTGAGACAAAACAACTTCCAACCCAGACTGATGTATCCTGCAAAATTATCCCTCAAATTCAATGGAGAAATAAAATATTTCCACGACAAAGAACAACTGAAGAACTTCATAAGTGCCAAACCAGCATTGGAAAAAGCACTAAAAGATATTCTAGACAGAGAAAAAGGAGACCACAATCCCAAGAACAGCTATAGAAATAAATCCCTAAACAGAACAAATAATAAAACAGTCAGCAAAAGAAGGAAAACTTCAAGTGAATAACATGACTAGAATAAGCCAACATATAACCATGATAACCATTAATGTAAACGGCCTCAGCTCAAAAGTCAAAAGAAAAGATTGGAAGACTGGATTAAGGAACAGAATCCAACGATATGCTGTATACAGGAAACACATTTTACTCAAAAAGAAATCCACTGTTTGAAAGTTAAAAGTTGGAAAACACCTCCCCATGCAACAGGCCCCCAGAAAAAAGCAGGGGTAGCTATTATGTTTGCAAACAATGTAAACTTCAAACCAAAAACAATCAAAAGAGATAAAGAAGGCCACTACATACTACTTAGGGGAAAGCTCCAAGAGGAAGAGGTAACAATCCTAAACATTTATGCACCAAACAATGGAGCAGCTAACGTTACAAGTCAAATCTTGACAGACGTAAAAAAGCAAATAACTAATAACACTATAGTAATAGGGGACCTAAACACCCCTCTGACGCAAAGAGACAGGTCAACCAGGCAGAAACTCAGCAAAGAAATAACAGACCTGAACCAAAAGTGTGAACAAATGGACTTAGTAGATGTATACAGAGTGTTCCACGCCACAACATCAGAATATACATTTTTCTCAGCTGCACATGGGTCTTTCTCCAGAATAGACCACATTCTAGCCCATAGACCACATCTACCTAAATGCAAAAGAATTGAAATTATCCCATGCATATTATCGGACCACAGTGCAATAAAATTGGAAATTAATGACAAAGAGAACTCGAAAAACCACATAAACACGTGGAAATTAGACAACAACCTACTGAATAACCAATGGGTCACACAAGAAGTTAAAGAAGAAATTAAAAATTACCTACAAATAAATGAAAACTCAAGTACAATCTATCGGAATCTATGGGATGCAATGAAAGCAGTCCTCAGAGGGAAATTTATAGCAATGAAATCACATACAAAGAAAATAGAAAGACAGCAAATAAATAACCTAATCATACTCCTCAAACTCTTAGAAAAAGAGCAACAAGCCAAACCAAGAGCCCAAAGAAGGGAGGAGATTATAAAACTCAGGGCAGAAATTAATGCAATAGAGATGAAGAAAACTCTACAAAAAATTAGTGAATCCAAGAGTTGGTTCTTTGAAAGAGTAAATAAAATTGATAAACCCCGAGCCAACCTTATGAAAAAAAGAAGGGAAAGATCTCAAATTCATGCAATATGGAATGAAAAAGAGGAAGTCACTACAGTTCCAAAAGAAATACAAAAGATCATTAATACCTACTTTGAAAATCTGTATTCCCATGGGATAGAAAATACAGAAGAAATGGACAAATTCCTAGAAAGGTACAAATTGCCAAAATTGAATCAGGAAGACGTTAATATCCTGAACAACTCAAAATCAATTAATGAGATTGAAAACGTCATTAAAAACTTACCAACAAAGAAAAGCCCCGGGCCTGATGGATTCACAGCAGAATTCTATAAAACATTTAGAGAAGATCCAATCCTAACACTCCTCAAACTCTGCAATGAAATCGAAAAGGAAGCAACTCTTCCCAACACATTTCTGGAGGCAAGTATTATACTGACACCAAAACCAGAGAGAGACCCAACCAAGAAAGAAATTCTACAGGCCAATCTCCCTAGTGAACATAGATGCAAAGATACTCAACAAAATACTGGCAAATAGATTACAGCAAATCACAAGGAAAATTATACACCACGACCAGGTAGGATTCATTCCCGGAATGCAGGGATGGTTCCATATTCGCAAATCAATTAATGTAATACACTCTATTAATACAGTCAAAGACAAAAACCACATGATCATCTCAATAGATGCAGAGAAGGCTTTCGATAAAGTCCAACATACATTCATGTTAAAAACCTTAGAAAAAATAGGAATAGATGGCCTCTACCTCAATATGATCAAAGCCATCTACAACAAACCAACAGCCAACATCATACTAAATGGACATAAACTGAAAACCTTCACTTTGAAGTCAGGAACAAGACAAGGATGTCCATTGTCACCACTCCTATTCAACATAGTTCTGGAAGCACTAGCCAGAGCAATCAGACAAGAGAGAGAAATAAAAGGAATAAGGATAGGAAAGGAAGAAGTCAAAATATCACTATTTGCAGACGACATGATACTATACATGGAGGACCCCAAAAACTCCACAAGAAAACTCCTGGAATTAATTGACAAATTCAGCAGCGTAGTCGAATACAAAGTCAACACCCAAAAATCAATAGCATTCCCGTACACGAACAACAAACAGACTGAGAGAGAAACTGAGGAAACCATACCCTTTACAATAGCAACCAATAAATTGAGATACTTATTAATCAATCTAACAAAGAATGTGAAAGATTTGTTCCGTGAAAACTATAATACTCTGAAAAAGGAGATTGAAGAGGATTTCAATAAATGGAAAAAGACACCATGCTCATGGTTAGGAAGAACCAACATTTTAAAAATGGCCATGCTACCAAAACTGTTGTACAGATTCAATGCAATTCCTATCAAATTACCGTGAGCATACCTCACAGATCTAGAGAAAATATGCCTCAAATTCATCTGGAACCAGAAGAGACCCAGAATAGCAAAAGCAATCCTGGGCAATAAGGAGAAGTCAGGTGGAATCACAATCCCTGACCTGAAATTATACTACAAAGCTACTGTAATAAAATCAACCTGGTACTGGCTAAAGAAGAGACCTGAGGATCAATGGAACAGAGTGGAAAATGCCACCACAACAAAAATCCCACTCAGCTACCTAATATTTGACAAAGGAGTCAACCAAACCCACTGGAAAGAAGGCCTGTTTAATAAATGGTGCTGGAAATACTGGCTTGCCTCTTCCCGAAAACTGAAAAGCGACCCCAGTCTATCACCATGCACCAAACTCATGTCAAAGTGGATCGCAGACCTCAACATGAAAACAGAAACTCTGAACCTATTGGAAGAGAAAGTAGGTAGAAATCTTGAAGACATAGGAGTAGGTAGAGAGTTCATGAACAAAAATAAAGCTGCAAGGGAAACACTTCAAGAATCAATAATTGGGACCTCATTCGACTGAAAAGTTGTTGTACATCTAAAGAAATCATCAGCGAAGTAAAAAGAAAACCCACAAATTGGGAAAAAATCCTAGCTCCTGTCCCTCAGACAAAGTTCTTCTATCTAGACCATACAAAGAATTTAAAAAGATGTACCTGTCCAAATTCAAAGACCCAATCCAGAAATGGGCATCTGAGATGAAAACACAATTCTCAGACAAAGAAATATAAATGGCAAATAAATATATGAGAAAATGTTCCACATCCTTAGTCATTCGAGAAATGCAAATAAAAACAACATCGAGATTTCATCTCATCCCAGTAAGACTGGCCAGTATGAAAAAGTCATCCAATAACAGATGCTGGCGAGGCTGTGGGGAAATAGGGACTCTATTACACTGCTGGTGGGAATGCACACTGGTACAACCACTGTGGAGCGCCGTTTGGAGATTTCTCAGTAAACTAGTTGTAGAGGTTCCATTCAAACCGGCTATTCCTCTTGTGGGTATTTTCCCAGAAGATCTGAAAACATCATACCACTCTGATA
This sequence comes from Dinomys branickii, assembly GCA_004027595.1. Classification (NCBI taxonomy): domain Eukaryota; kingdom Metazoa; phylum Chordata; class Mammalia; order Rodentia; family Dinomyidae; genus Dinomys; species Dinomys branickii. The sequence continues at coordinate 33,298 of PVLD010015405.1, read as the reverse complement.
TATGTGCAGCCATGTTTATAGCAGCACAATTTGTAATAGCTAAAATGTTTAAGCAACCCAAGTGCCCATCCACAGAAGACTGGGTTAAAAAGTTGTGGCATTTTTATGCAATAGAATATTATTTAGTTATAAAGAAAGACAGTTTTGGGGACTTTGTAGGCAAGTGGTAAAAACTGGAGTCCATACTCGTAAGTGAAATAAATCAGCGATATATGTGCAGGCAACGTATTTTATCACTGGTGTAAGAATCCGAGGGTGGGAATATAAACTAAGAGACATGAAGGAAATCTGTTCTAAAACAAAGAACAGATGGGACGAGGGAAAGGAGAAAAGAAAGAGACAAAAATGTATGTATGTATATATGAATATACATATATGCAGGAGGGCTAACATGGTTCTACTATTGTATTATAACACTTAATTCTAAGGAATAATTGATGACAGGTTATTTGATCAATCTTGTATATCTATATGTGTTATCCTGAACACACACTTCGAAGATATCAATATGCAAAGCAGCAACTATTAGTGGTTTGTTGTTGTTGTTCTTTTTTGCCTGTTTTGTGTTCTGTCTTTGGATTTTTGGTTTTTGTGTTTTTCTCTTGTTGAGAGGACTAAGTGTCTGATCAATTTTGCATGTCTGTATATGGGTTCATATATTCACACTTCGAAGATATCAATGGATAAAGCAATAACCACTGTTGAGATCATGTCACCTTGTCTGTAGATCAGTTGCGATTGTACTATTTTTTAATGCTAATTGGTATCTGTTTGTTAATATGTTTTTGTACTTTTATTTTTAAAAAAACAACAACAACAACAAAAAAGTACTTCATCTTTTTAAATTTTGGCATCAGTGTATCAAATCCACCCTCTTAGCTTAGAAAATGATCTTGACTTTGGGTAAAGAGAGGACCACTACCTCTCATACTATGGAGCAAACACCTTCACTGCGCTACCATATCTTGAAACAGCCCTATACACACATGCAATTTATTTTTTACTCAGCATGAAATAATTTTTAGTGGATAAGAGATGTTCATTGGAACAAATAGTGCTATGACATATGTTGCAGTGACCTAACAAGAGAAATAATAGCAAATGTTGTAAAGTGTGTTGAAGAAAGGGAACCCTAGTGCATTGTGAGAGGGAACGTATATCGTTGCAGATAAAATTATCTTTGTATTATGAAAAACCATAAGCAGTTTCCTCATGAAAATGGAGATGGAAATCCTGCAAGATCCATCCGTTTTAGTTTGTTTTCTGCAGCTGTGGCGAAATGTAAGCCTACAAAAATGGGTAAATTTCTGAACACATATACTCTGCCAATCATGAACTCCCCGAAATCTACACATGGCTGTGATTAGTACTGAACATGAATCAGAAGAACCTGAGACATCACTACATACACAAGATAACAGAAGAAACATTTTTATTAATTCTTACATAGGAATTCATGCTTTCATTAGTTTACTGTGGAGAAGGACATTCCTTAGTAACTCTTTCAATGTATTGCCTCAGGGCTGACCAAGCCCTGACTGCTGCGTTCTGGAGGAAGTCTAGCAAAAGCATCTGGAGGAAGTCTAGCAAAAGCACTGTAAGCTCCGGGTCAATACTGCATGCTCTGCTGTGATAAGCAGGAAGGAATGGTAACATAATGGCTCACTAGTCGAATCCCATGCCTATGATATTTGAGTTATACTGTGCTTGCTGAGATGGTTGATATCCTCCCATTAGCCCAGCTGCCTCTTTTGTGCTTTCTCAATGAAAGGTTACCTAGAATGGTATTCGAGGCTGCAGTCCTAGAGGCTGTAATTCTGGATCACAATTTTGTCTCTCCTGTATTTCTTTTTCCTCTTACTTTTCTATTCATCCAGGGATACCTCATTCTCGGGACCTGTTCACCCCAGAAGAATCGGGTTCTAGACTTACAGTTTACTATCTCTCCAAAAAATAGAACTTGATGAACTCAATGCTGAATTTTACCTAACAAGTAAGGAAGAAATAATTCAATTCTTCTCAATCCATTCCAAATATTTTCATCACTTTTGTTTAAGTTTATTTTACTTATTCTTAAACATTAATGTATGCATATTGACTGGCTATTGTATGATATGTGTATACTTGTATGCATTGTTTAATAGCTTAATCAGGTTTAACACTTACTTCTTAAGCACAGGTATCAATAACAGAAAAATATTACTTCTGTACTCATTTTATGAACTCAGTTTACAGGAAAAACAATCACTCTGAAACTGAGTAACTCTGAGACAAGAATGTCCAGAATCACTAATGAGCCCTATTTCCCTGCCAAAGGAGATGCAGACACACAGTGGAGGGGACATTGAGGCAGAGACAATTGCGGGGGAGTGGACAGGAGTTGAGCAGGGGAAAGGGCTAGCTCCTGGGGGAACGTACACCTCACACGTTCCCTCAGTGCCCTCAAAGATCTCAAGCTGCAGAGACATAGAGGCCTACAAGTATTTCACAGAGGAAAGCAGAGACTCGTCATCCAGAAATGTACACAAAGCTTCTCCAGGCAGACACTCAGGGAAGGAATTTTCCAACTTTGTCTTACTTGAAGGAAAAGCCTTCTCTTCACTACAGGTCAAGCACACAGCCTTCCAGTATGGCATGAAGGAAGCACAGTAATTCTTTCAAAAAAAAAGGGAATACATTCTTCCCCAGATGGAGTAGAGTTTAGGCAAAACTGAACCAAACCTCTGGACATCCCTTGTCACCACCCAGGATTCAGGAAATCATAGAGACTTCCCTAAGAGAACACAGAATACTCTCTGCACTTGGACACCACATGGACGATAGGAACAGAAGCAGAAGGCGCTGCAGGAAGCCAGGCCATCTGAGAAGAGAGCTGGAGGGAGCCGCAGACAGCAGAGGAGACTGAGGTGAGGACAGCACGGCGCTGTGCATCCTTCACCTCCTCCATGTGCCCCACGATTTTCAGAAGCCCAGGTCTCAAGCTCATTTCTCCCCACCCCCTTTTGGTTTCCTTTGAAAGGCTGTTTTCTTCCTTGGGTTTGGGGGACAGCTATGTGTGACCATCGAGTGTGAGTGATTTACACACCTAGGGGCACATGCACATTCCTGCAGGGAACTGCCATTTCACTAGAGGAGACTCAGGTGTGAGTCTGTGTCCACCCTGTCCAGGGTTTGAGGTCATGAGGGGAAGAGACCAGAAGCTGGAGTCCACCAAGACAAAGCTATGTCCTTACAAGTGACAAGTTATCCTGCTGAAGTTGTGTGTCCCTCATGGAGATATGCCAGCTCACCAAGAGCTGCCATCCCCAACATGTGACCCTGACCATCATGAGCATCAGTGGGCAGTAGTGCTGCCTCCACATGTGTCTTCTCTAGTGTCTCTGTGATGCAGATAAGGTGTCAGGGGATACCAAGGTGACCCATAGACCCCTGTGAGTTTCTTCACCTGCAGCTCATGGCCCACATCCCTGGTGGCATCTGCAAGACTGGTTCATGGTTATGAATGCTGGGTAGAGGAGGGAAGCATGAGCAACCAGCCAGAGCATGTGGGTCATATATATGAGGGCAGGACAGATCCAGAGTACCTAAATCAGGCAAATTACCTCAGTCTTGAGAAAATCATCTTGCCTGGGCAATTTCAGTGACAAGTTACTAGGCAACCTTGTATTTCATGATTCTGACTTTGCATCAATATAAATAAATACCCATACTTTTGTTGGTCAGTCTTCTTGTCCATCAGTAAAGAGGCCACCACCTTACCCCAGTTCTGTTCACTTGTCTTTATTTTCTAACTCTCCTTGCCATTTTCTCCCAGGGACCACAGAGAGGTCAATGAGTCCCTACAGTGCCTATAAGCGATCTGTATCCAGTGTGGAGTGCTGAAAGGGGTTAAGGTGATCGAGGGCTATTGTGGGCTGTATGAGAACATCACAGACAGCTCAGGTCAGCAAACTCTTCAGATCTGCTCCATCACAGCTTCACTTCCATAAGAACATCACAAAGTGCCTTTCACATTAAAAAAGATTCACAGTCCCCTCACCCAGGAATATGTGTCTTTACTACCCTTACTCTCCTCTGGAATTTGTCTGGACAGTGTTTGATTCTTACCCTTTCCAAATGATGTGACTCTCGTGGTTGTATAAATATATATTTTCTTAAAACCTTTATGGAAATTATTTTCAAATATCTCTATATAGGCTTTCCTTTAGCGTCATTGTCTGGGCTTCATCTGCTCAGCTCCTCACCTAGCTCTTCTACCAGGCACCATGCTCTCCTGTGCCACCACGGCAGACCAGCAACAGCTGTGGCTGTCACCTCTGAAGGGATTCAGCATGATCATCAAGGAGAACAGAATCTGGCCCTTCAGCTGCACTGGAATCCTGGCCAGCAAGACCTCGAGAATGATTTTCCATCTTCTCTATCCATGCCATGACATTTGGCAGATGTATAAGACAGGCAAAGAAGTTCAAATTAAAGAATCCTGCTGCTTCTGTGGCTTCCCAATGGCCATGGAAAACCTGCATTCTGAATTTATAGTCACCTTATTGACACTTACATTAAAGATTCCAGAGAAAGAGTTTCCCTTCAAAGCCATCCAGACCAAGCCCGCTGTGATGAAAGCAGCTTGGGCCTTGTGCTTTATGGGGGACAGAGAGGTCAGCTATAGATAACATGTGGTTGCCTTTGCCACCAATAAGGAATCTTTTATCCTGATTCTTTGGAGTGCAGATAGAGAAGTTACCATATTATTTGCCCTGTCTGGCTCAAGCCCAATCTCTTCTCACAAAAGCCTGCCTCCGACCATGTGTGAACTGAGGTTGCTCCTCTGCTTCATGGCAGCTTTCTCAGGGGAATATGTCAGAGTTTCAGGGAGATACCTGGGCATGAGATGATTCTTGTTCCCAGGTGTCCTGTCCGAGGTACATCTGCAAGAATGAGGACCTGGTCTGGTGAAGTCCTTGCAGATTCTGTCCTTCACATTCACCATCTCTGAATTCTCTTTATCCAGCTATGGATTCACCTGCATCTCTCAGGCTGCAGGTAAGGGGCTGGAGTGGATTAGTGTGAAATTCAAGCGTGGAAACTCAGGGTGTCAGTAAACTCTTAAATCCTGAGTGGACTTCAGCCAGGACACCTCTCAGAGCCTGGTTTCATTAATACTGAGCAGCGTAGTAACTAAGAACATTACCAGGCTGAGGGGACTGCAGTGTGGGCCCAGACTCAAAAGTCCCTGTAGGGTGCTGGTGACCAGCTGGGAGCTTGCAGAATCGAGCTGAGCACTTGAGCAGTTGCAGTGTGGGCTGAGGAGCATTTACTGGTAGAAAGTCTGGTTTCCTTTTCCTGCGCTGAGACTCCTCTGGGGACTCTGTTATGTCAGATTCTCTCTATTTAGCATTCACCTTACTTGTGGAACATAGTACTTTGCTCAATGTCTAAGTGTTTCTGTTTCTTTCTTGCATACGTGCAAGAAGGAGGTACATGTTAAACTAGCAGCCTGAGAAATGGATTCTTTGGATGAGGACCATTTAAATGCACATATGAGTGACCTGTTTCACAGGGACATTGGGAAGCTGCTGTGGCCCAGAGGTGACTTGAGGTACAGGAACATGATCACAGTGTAGCCTTGTAGTTCCCTAGGAATGAGGGATGAATGTCTGGTTACTGAGGTTTGCAGCACCTTTTACATGACTGCTTATTTTATTTTCAATATTGTATCCCCTCAAAAGTACATTTATTTCATTCAGTCTGCTTATATTTCCATCAAGAATCAGTAACAGTATTCTCTGAGGTAATATTGCACTTCATATGTATGGTTGAATTGTCTTAATCATTTTAATAATTTATTTTATGTTTTTATTCCTTTGAAAGATGAAGGAAAACACATTCTTTTTTATTTTAAACAGAAAAAAGCAATAAATAAGAATAAAATAGAGTTTCAGAGCACGCTAGTAGGAGAGTAACAACAATCAACACATTGCAGAGTTTGATACTCAGTAGTTGTTCAGTGTATGAGATATAGGCATGAAACATTGTTCAGAAAATTTTACCACAAAACTTTCCCCTCAGTGTACCTAGAGAAATCAGCTGTATGACTCTCATAGCTGTCTTGGGGATGTACATGTTCATTCTTCTGCCCTTCCATCTTTTCCCCTTTGTCTCATCAGTTTCTCTTTCCTTGGGTCAGTCTCTTCCCTATGCACAATATCCATTGTACCTTTTGGATCTAGTTTGCACTTTTAGCTTCTCACACTAGACAGACAATACAATATTTACACATCTGGGTCTGGTTTATTTCACTTATGCGTATGATCTCTATTTGCATCTGTTTACCTATAAGGGTCAAGTTTGTTTTAATTTACGGCTGAGTAGTATTCCATTATATATAAAAAAGCACAGTTTTTACCCATTACTTTTTTGATGGTGATTTGGGTTATTTTGAAGATTTAGGTATTACAAATTATGCTGCTACAAACACTAGAGCACATACGTTGCAGCTGTGGGAAGTTTTTAATTCTTCTGAGCAGATACCTGGAAGGGGAATAGCTGGATTCAATGGGACCTACAATCCTAGTTTTTAAAGAAATCTGTACACTGATTCTACTTGCAATCACTATACAAATCAGAGTCGGGATTCCTCCGAAAACTATTAGTAGAGGTCCCATGTGATCCAGCTATTTCTTTTCTAGGCATCTTCCCAGAGGAATTAAAAACCTCACACCACAGTGCTTAAGAAAAAAACTTTTCTTTGTCACGTTATTTCAGGGACTGTAGTCTTGGTTGAATTGCTTCTAATGTAGAAATGTCATGGCAGATTGAAATAAAGGACAAAGATACTGAATTTAAGAGACCCAAGAACCAAAGGGAAAGGAAAGTTGTGTAGAGGAGGCCATCAAGGTAAGGATTTTGTCCCTCAGGTGACACAGTCGGGATCCAACCAGACACACCAAGAAGTATGTTTAATTAATATCCCGTACATCTCTGAATCCAAACAAGTTATTAACATGATTGTATCCGGGCTGGAGGTACAGCTCAGTGGGCTAAGTGCTTGCCGCTGAGCACTAAGGCCCTGAGTTCGATCCCCGGTCCCGGAAAAAACAAAAACAAAAACAAAAACATGATTGTATCACCTGACTCCAGGTAATTTTTTTCTAGGAATAATATTTTTGAAAGGTGGAGGATTTCAACGTGTCAGGAGCCTGGACAGGGTAAGGTGAACTTACAGGCTAAAGTCCTTTTGTATCCCAGCCTCATATTGAGAAAGTGCTCAGCGGGATCAAATGTGGGGCTGTGTGAGCAGTCTTTCTTGGCTTCATACTGGAAAATATGTTTATCTTCAGGATATAGAGATTTGATAGGACCCTTGATGCAGTATGAAGCTTCTCTGAGGGAGGTGGAATGCTTGCTTTCTTTCCTCTTTTGCTAATATTGCTGTCATGCAACTCTAATTTCTTCATTTACACAATAATTCTATTCCTGTTAGGGGCCATATATTCATTTTCATGAGTGAAAATGAGTAGAAGGAGGGACTGTGAAAATCTTGGCAAAGAAACTGATTACTTTGTTCCCAACAACATGTCCTCCCTCTATTCTAAATTGTTTTGGCCTGGCCTGGACTTATGATGTTTTCTGGCACCAGGGGACTGACTCTTCCATAGGATACTGACCCTGGAGTATTCTTAGCACATTTTTGAGACCTTTTCAGGAAGAGTCCACTGATTACATTAAGAAATTCACAGGAGATTTGAAAACGCAGGAGTACAGCCCTTAGATGCAAGTGTTTCTCAGGCGAGATGAGATTGACACTTGGGAGGGAGACTGGTGCAGAAATTTCTCAGTTCCAAACTACCATTTGAGCTCCGCCTTCCTGGAAGAGGTTTGTTTCTCTTGTGGGTTCAATTGAGCTGAGTGGCAAGGGAGCAGGAGCCAATCAGCGATGAAGGTTTGCTCTCTGAACTTCGCAATCAGGCCAGGTGAGGGAGGAAGGCACTTTCTGTGGGATGGCATCACAGTGCACGCTGCGAATGTGTTGCTACCAGTCTCTGCTGACTAGACCATCTGTTTCTGTAATTTCTACTGGCTGCGAGCTGCATTCAAAAGATCCTAGGAGACCATTGTGGCACGGGGGCTTGGACATGATGGAGTCTGGATGGAAGTGTCAGAAATAGCTGTGGCAATATACAGCCTCCTCGCTCCGTTCTGTAGCTTGAGGTCTTCCTGGTCTTTGGTGCTGCATCATCATCTGAAATGTTTTCTCACTTGCTTAGGCAGAACAGTGCTGCCCTCCCAGCATACAGTCTCAACTCTGACACTCCCTATCTGGAATACCTTCTCAGGCAGCCCCTGGTACAAATGTATTTATACTAGTCTGGAAAGAGCAGGAGCCATAAGGGAACCCTAGATTTGATACACAGCATTTACAAAATCATCACTTTAATTTTTTATGTAAGATCTGTTTGCAATTGTGTTACTGCAAGATAAGTGCCTGTGGTCTCATAACTTTGAGAACAAAGTTACAACCCTAAAAAAGGATGTTAGGAGAGATTTTATTGGAAGTAGGAATAATAGCTTCCTGATTTTCAGAAATGTCCCTAGTGAATGGCATGTAGCTGCTCAATACAGAGCTAATTATGGATAAACAGAGCACAGTAAATGGTAGTTTTTCTGGCACAAAAAAAAATAAAACAGAATAAAAATGCCTTTACTGTGGGCACAGAGAAAACCACAGTAAGAAAGGGATATGGGGGATGTGGCACTTCTGAAGTGCCTGTCTAGAAGAACAATGCTTATATAGGTCAGGGTGGAGGCAGGTATAGGGGGTGGACTAGCTGACCTGGCAGACCAGCACTGGGTGGAAGTGTGGGAAATGAAATTGGAAAGTCTAAAAATGGGAGTAGGAAGTGGTACTTTCTCTCAGAAGAAGAAGGGTGTGGCTTAGCACTTGACCTCTAGTGACCAGTGCCGTCTTGGCTGGAGGCCATACTTGTCAGTGCCATGGCACATAGCCTCCAGTGGGTGGCACCACAGTGACTCTAAAGGAATTATAATGGGGGGAGAAACCCATCAGTAAATACTTAGCTGCTTATGGGGCACTTATCACAGAGGGCTCTGTGGATTTAAAACAACCACTTTGAAATCCGGACCACTACCTCACTTTCTCAGAATGCACTGTTAAAATGAAACTGGGGACTTCCCAGAAGATGGAGGCCACATAAGAGCAGAGTAAGATCCTCCTGGAGGATTGCCACCCAAACACTGGTATATTGCAACATGAGAAAGACATGAAGGTGAGAAATGTGTACCTTGAACCCAGGGAGGATCTGAAATGTGAATTGAAGTTCTCAGAAAGAGCAAACAAAACCTCTTCTGCAGGAAAGGATCAGAGGGCCATTATGGTGGAGTTGGAGGAAGAGGAAGCAGAGAAGGAGTGAGTCACCACTCCAAACATACCCTCAGCCCACTCCCTCTTTTTAGTACTCACAGCTTCAGCTTCAGAGATCCATGCTCACAGGAGCCTCCCGACTCGGTCAGGGGAGAGCGAAGTTCTGAGAGCTGGTCCAGGACCAGAGAGGAGAAAGAACAGTTTGGAAAAGAAGCAATGGCAGTCAGAAGCTGTTGTTAAACCCAGTGTAAGGATGAGAATTACAACAGCCACCAAAAGAGAATCCCCACCCTGCAGGAACCTTTCTATTCAGTGCCTGGAGGCAAGGTGGAGTGAAAGCAACCAGTACACAGCCCACCACACCCAGCTCTAGGCCTGCCCCGAGGCTGTGGTTTCTTACCTCTCCACTGTGTCAGCAACTACAAGCAGAGTGCAGCAGAGTACATCGGCAGCTACCCCAGGGCCACAGCAATTCCTAGGGATACAGCCAAACAACAAATGGGAACTGGAGCACAACAGTAAGAGAGAGCTGCACAGGGAGGTGGATCACACAGCACCATTCCCTTCTCACTCCAACACCAAGCGTGAAGCATGAGCTGAGTTACTGGGCATCAGCTCCCACCCTGAACTCCCTCTCTGAACACCTTGAGTCTTGGTGACCCGGCACTCAACATATGTCCCTGACAGCAACAGGCTGAGTCTACGGGCTTCATGTCTGACTCTAAACTACTAATATGAGCACGAAGAGGGTCTCCATACTGCTTGCACATATGAATCTTATATGAACCCATAGCAACAAATTACGTGAAAAGCAGCAGTCCTGCTATCTGAGAGACAACAACATACTCTACACAACAGACCTGAGAAAATCTTCAAATTCTCTTCTAGAGCTAATAACTAAACTTAGTACACACCCTCGACTACCACACAGTGAGCATGGGTGGGGGAGACCTCACGCCCTGTGCCCAGCATCATAAGTGCACCAAATGCCCAACTGCAAGGGGTGGGGAGTGGCAACACTGGAGATCAGGAGGTGGGAGGAGGTGAAGACCTGGAACTAGGGTGCAGACCCAGTTCTTTTGCTGGGTGGGGACAGCCTCAAAAGAGTCATAGGCAGCCTGCAAGGAGACACTAGTGGCCTATAAGGGGACCCCGGGGGCCTTGACAGGAAGCTAATTTGCCGGAGGGGCGAGGGGGCTCCCTCCAGGCTACACGAGAAACCTGAAGACCTGGATGGGGCCTCAGGCAGTATGGTGATGGGGCCAAGCCTGGTGGTCCACAGGGACTGGACTTGACTCAGGCCCTGACAGCGTGGCCACCGGGCGGAGCCCTGCGGTCTTCTTGGTGACCCTGAGGACTCAACTGGACCTCAGAATGCAGTGTTTCAAGGAGAAGCCTGGTGGTTCGCTGGGTAACCCTGCCAACTCGACTGGACCCGCAATGGCCTTGAGGGCTTGTCAATGGGGGCTTCACCATAGTGAACCCAGTTCCCTGCCTATCCACTGTCTTTGAGGAGGGGTGCTATTCCACCTCCTACCATAGCAATTTGTATACACCCATATATGATATAGTATAATTTCAAGCAGCCATGTCTCTTCCCAAGGTGAGAGTCCAAGGGAGTAAATAAACTCAAAAGTACAGTTATCAGAGGGAAGATGACTGATTGGGTGGTAGAACAATGGAGATGAGGTTGGAGAAAATTGATTAATTGAATGAGCGATCATCTGTATAACTGAGTAGCAAATGAGAAGATAACATTATGTAATACAGCATCCAGTGCTAATTCCCTACTATCTTCTCTATAATTTTGTATTTCCTGTATTGTTTTTGTGTAACCCTGGTTTATATGTCTCCATTCTGTTGTTTTTAAAATAAAATAAAAGAAAAGAAACTGGGATTTTAGAGAAACACTGGATATTTTGTTTTAAATTCCTGGAAACTCAGACACTTAGCAGGGAGTGGCTGCCTCTCCTTTTAATAGGAAAAGGGCTGTATTCTTTGTTACGTGGAAAGTTCACTCTCAGTACAAATTGCTTAGTAATGACCATTCTCATTTTAATTCTTATCCAAAAGTCTCATTTCCCAGCCCTGGGTCAGGCTCTTCCCTGGTTAATGGCCTTATTTATAAGCTAACTAAAGAAATTATTCTTTACAAATGGACTATTTAACTGAGGTTTTCCATAGACTTTAGAATGCTGAGGAATATGGAGGGCATATTAATGTATCACCAAGGGAGGAGAAAGTGCCCCTGCTAAGAATGGTAACTTTGGAAGGGGCTGTCTGTTAAACCCACCCTCAGATAGATATACACTGAACTGAGGTATCTAATAGGGATGTGTACACGTGATATTGTTATAGGCAGCTGAGATAGATAGAAATATCATAGGCTGCCAGACAGGGCCAAGCCCTCGAAGAAGCCAACATGAAAGACAAGAGATCTGTGGGCAGACCTCAAGACAAAAGGATGAAACAAATGTACCCACATACCTCCCTCAGTGTGAACATCAGGAATTGATATTCCAAATAAGTAACAACCACCTTGAAAAAGCTAGGAAAAGTCACTAGCCCCACACCCCACAGGAAAAGCCCCAGCCTGTGTTCATACCTGCTTGCTACATGACTGCTTCTGCATTTGATCCCAGTTCACTCAATGTTACCTGAACAATTATACCTGTAATCTTATTGGTTGACCACAGTTTTGTCCATTTCCCCTACCTTGGACCTCCCTTACTTCCTAGTTTTGCCCTATAAAAGTCCCTAGGAAAGGCAGAGTCCTGGGTAACCCACTTGGGCCACCCTCCTGTCCCTCTCTTGGACAGAAGCTTTGTTTCCTTCAGTAAATATATTCTGCTCTCAACCTCTGTTGTTCCTAAAATTCATTCTTCGATTTTAGAGAACATAAACTCATCTGAGATATCGTTCAGGTTGGGAGTTTTTATTTTCCTATATCAATATTAGTACAGTCAGAAAGGGAAAAGGAGCATCATCTCTGAAATAATTGGCTTTGGGGGTCTGTGGACAGTACCTAGAGATTGTTTTAAAAATTGAAACACTCAATGATTTTATATAAGTCAAGTACTGAGGTAGGGATAATTCCCATAGTTTAGGTCTGCTGACGTGAGAGTACACAGAATGAAAAAGTTTTCTGAACAGACAAGAAGAAAGGGTTGTAAAAGGGAAATAGAACAGGGAATATTGGAGGGTGGTAAAAATTAGCAACCACAACACTAGATTTTGGAAGAAATCAGAGTGTACTTAGTGTGACAATAAATGAAGGATTATCTGCTGGCTTGTTCTGAGGTTGGGTCTAAGGTGAGAAGTTTAAAGAAAGGAGAGCTTAATAGTAGATAAATGTAACTTCTGTGGGTTCTGATCTGCTCACGTGATCATTTGTGAGTCAGAATTACAAATTAGGAAACTAGTGTATTGTAGTTATAAAAATAGTGTGGACATCACCGGTGATGTAGAATGAGAAGCAGTTTCTCTTGGATACAAAAGATTTCAAGATGTTCTTGGTTATTTTTCTTTGTATTGTGATGGAACTCAGGAATTTGCCCCAAGCTACTTCATCCCAAATAGTTTCTTTCTCTATTTTTTGTCTTTTTGAGAGTGTCTCAGTGTGCACTTCAAGCTGGAATTGAGCTCACTGCGCTGAAACTCACAACAATCCTCCTACCTCAGCCTCCTGAGTGTTGGGAGTACAGGCATGAACCTCCATGCCTGGCAACTTTTTGTTTTGATACTAGGAATCTAACTTAGGGTCTCATGCTTGCCAGTCAGGTGCTTGGGCTGCAGAGCTATATCCCCAGCCCAGTTTCTTACTCTTTTTTATCTTTTTCTTTTTGAGACCATATGTTAGTAAGTTGCCCATGGTGGTAGAAACTTTGATAGTCTCTACCTCATTGACTCTTGGAACACAGACTTGTGTCACCTTCCTACTTTAAAATTTGGGTTCTTCAATAATCATGATGTACCAAAGTTTCAGTCTTCTGGTGAAGTAAGCATCACTGAGGCATCGTGATGCACACCTTTAAGACCAGCTACTTGGGAAACTTTGACAGGATTATTAAATAACCAAGCCTAGCCTGGCTAACTGAGAAAGACTAAAACATGAGTCAATATTTTGGGGTGCAACTCCAACCCACACTAACTTTTCTAATATGCATGAAGGCCTGAATTAGGTGTTCTGTAATAAGAAAAGGTTTAGTACAAATCTTACTTTTAATTTTGAAACTCACTAATTTTTCATACAAGTAGTACCTGGTACAATACTTTCTCACTGTGCTGGAGAGCACCAACAAGTCACTGCTTTGTCAAAATTGGAATACTACATGGGACCAAGCAGTGATGTATAATGTGCTACATTCAAGACAGTACATGACTATTTAGTATATTATTATGTATTTGACACTGTTACATAAATTTCCCCAAACACAGGTAAAGGTATTTGTAATGAGTGGGGTAAATGGACCCAAGTCTTAGCCATGATGTTTGGGTAATCTGGTATATTCTGTGCCTTTTCAATACATTTTATCTGCAGTTTCCTGTGAGTGATGAACATGTCTCTTCCCAACTCAACTAGCGCCTGTAGAATCCTTTGTTTAACTCTTCATACCATCCTCTGTAGAACGTGACACTCACCAGATTGTTCTTTGTTTTAAATGATGCAGTAAACAGATTGCCCTGAGCGGCCAAATTCAGAGAATAGCATCTGTTTCAAAAAGTGCAAAGTACTCTCCCATTTTTACTTCTTTATTATGTTTTGAGTTCTTTATTGTAAAGAGCTCCACTCTCTGATCATAGTTTGGATTACTCACCACAACCAGGGGACGGCATGGAAAATTTCAATGAGAAGACACAGGGCTGCGTAGATATCACACAAGACACCAAGTATATGTAAGGTTGAAAGAAAATATTTACCTTGTTTTAATTTATTCTGACTATAGGAAATGTTCTAATTGCTTTATCCTTGATCTTCATCTGCCTTATTAAATGGGGATTGTTCCTCCTGAAAGCACTTTACATTCCAAGCCTGTATCTGTCCTTTATTATCCTATGCTTAGAAAGTATGCAGTTCTTATGTGCAGGACACATTGTGTACTAGAAACTTTTATGTTCAAAGTGATGGCATGAGCTCCACTTGTATTTGACACGTTCTTGGTGAATTACTTGATGGAGGAATTCAATTCATTCTCATTTCAAAAGCTAAAATGGGGCAAAAGGCACACCGGTGTCTTCAGGCACAGAGCTGGAGTCCTGTGGTGTGCCCTCCACTCCACCGGGACATTTTAGTTTCTTAATTTCTAATACATTGTTGTAGGCGGTCTGTGCCTATTACTTGTCTTGTTCGTGGGGAGTGAATTAAGGTGCGCTCTCTGCAAGTGGTGTGCCCAAGAGCCATGTCTTCGTGGGATTCCTGAGGAAGTTCTGGGAAATAAAGGAAAGAAGGAAACTTAAGATCTTAAAAGACAAAGTGTAACATACCCTATTATTGAATATATTTAGGTGGAATTTGTATAACAATACACATGTCAATATTTTCATGTAGGGAACTTCGTTGGTCTCTCATTGTACCCTGAAGAAGAATGGCAGTGGTATGAGAAAAATAAAGATGAGACAAGAACTGGGGTCAGGTGGAGTTGCCTCTTGCCTGATGAGCAGGAGGACTGACTGCAACAGTAGGGGCATTTATTTCATACACTTCCAAAGTTAGTATCCTGAGAGGTAATGTTGCCTAACAACTGACTAAGGACTGTAATTGTCCAGGCAGGATACTTTTTTCAATACTGAGGTAGTCTGACTGCCTGAGGCACTCTGGCTCAGTCCTGCCCTCACACACATCACCAAAAACCAGCTCCAACAGCTCCCCACATTTTCAGGAATGATTTACTGGTTTTTGGTATGGTGCTATGCGAACCACTACTGAATCGTGAAGATAATCTTTATGAACTCATTTGACTCTGTACCTACAAGTGTCACTGGTGCATAATACAGAAAGTCTCCATCAGCTTATTTAATACTGTGAAAAATTGCAGAGTTGTCTGTAACAACGTGGTCAAATATGAAGTCATGGCCGAATGTGGGATTGTATGGTTTGTCCTAGCTGATTAAAGAGCACAGGTTCCTGGGGAGACCCTGAGAAGTTGCAGGTTGGTGGTGTGCTTAGCCTGAACTCTGGGGAGTTTCCAGATTTGGGACTAATGTGGCATGAAGCAAGGACAGTGTAAGTTGTCACACACAAGGAGAGATAAATAGCCCTGATTTTATCCATAACAATTCTAACAAATGTGTACTGTAGGTCCTTTCTGTGCCTATAACAAGCTCTTCAGCTCTAAGAGAAACTATCACAGAAACTATCCCTCACAATTCCACTGAATTCAGACACTATCTCAAGCTAAATTCCGAATTCACAGGTATCCTGGTTAGCTCCCTCTGAGGATATTAATAATGTGAGAGAGATTTAAAAACTTGTCATGTTTTGGCTCAGTTTGGAAATACATCAAAATTATAAACTTCAAAGACAGTCATTTAGGGACTAGATGTCTTCTGTTACTCCTAAGTTCATCTAATCATTTTTGAGGCAGAATTGCAAATTTTCCTCTTTGACCTTTAAAAGTAGCATGAAAAACAGAATCTAAGTGCACTGGGAAGGGTATGCTTAAGGACAGAAGTGACTGCAGCATATTTCTTTGCATTACTGGAGATTGAACCTCGGACTTCCCCTCTGAATGACATCCAAGTTTTACGTGTTTGGTTTATTAGTTCGAATTTTCACACTAGGTCTTGCTCTGGAGGCCAGGCTGAGTTTGACACTCTTATCCTCTTGCCTCAGCCTCCCAGAGTGGCATTATCACTTGTGTGATTTAATAAGCATAACTTCATAACAGGGTCACAATATTTAGTTACATTAAACATCATCAGTTATTCATTTTAATGTCAAGAATGTTGAAAGTGTTTTTCATTGAGAACGTATAGGGGTCATTCTGAAAGACTCATTGGAAACTTCTTGCCATAGAGAAGAAGCTACCAATTTGAGATTAGTTCTGTGTTCAGTACATTTTTAATTGATATGTTCCCTGGATTCTGAAGGAGAGAATCTAAAACTATCATAATTTTCTGTACAGTAAGACTTCCCTTATCCTTCTAATGTACACCAATTTGAGACAATATATTCATTTCTGCTAGTGGTGTGACTCAGTGCACAACATTTTCAGAACTTCAGAATGATAACTTATAATGAAAAGTAGCATCACATTCCCTCTCCATTTGAAGGAGTGCACTAGAACTGTGCTCTTAATTTGTCAACACTTTGAGTGGTGTGTTGATTTTGTTCACAACATTTTTGTTGTAGAATTTGCTAGTGTTCAGCAAACAATACACTTCTGAGCACAAAAGCAACAGGCAAAAGTCAAAAGTCAAACTATAACACCTTTGTGGTGAAAGTCTCTGCTCAGTATTGAGACTGTGGAGAAGAGCAGTTTCACCCTGTGATGATGTCTATGGTGTGAAGAAGCGCTAGACTGAAATTTCTTGATTTTTCATATTTCCCTTTCCCATCTCCCCTGATTGAGTTACCCTGGGCTGCATAGGGTAGTAAATTTGGGTAACTTTGGGAATATATTTGACCTACTGAGTGTGGGTCATGTTGTGAATGGTGGTGAAGCAGCCTCCTTACCTGAACAGCTTCCCTTTCACTTTCTTTGAAGAAAGTTTCTACTTAAATATACAAGTTACTAAAAGGACTTAAGAATTTTTTTTCAATATTTCACCAAAAAATTGTGATTGTCTTAGTTTAAAACTGAAGGTACAATTGATTACATCTGGAGAAGCAAAGAAATATTTAAATGCAAGTATTTGTTTTACATTTATCGTAAATATGTATAAAGATCCATAGAACCCAGACATAGCCGAGAAAATCAACTATGATTCCCTCTAATACATTTCTCTGTTTTCCTGTAACAATCTCATGGTGGCTGCAGGACCCAGGTGTGGAATCTCTTTGACCCTTAATAGTCTCATCAAGTGCAATGTTATTTGGTTTCCACCCTTGGAATTTGAATGAGTTAGTAACTCAGGTCACTATACCATTATTGCTATGGTGGAAAGCTTTTATTTTAAGTTTCTACTGGACAGCCTCATGGACACTCCATTGTAGGGAAGTTCCTAGTTTAGCTTCTTCACTCTCCCACTCCCACTAGCTCGGGGCTTAAGTTATTTTAAGTGTAATTTTGTTTTTTATTATTTTTTCTGAGCTTACAATTTTACTGTTCATTTCTTTCTGCTACTGATTTTGAATTAGTATTTTTGATAGAAGAAGAAAAAATATTGGTCGGCACAAGATAAAACATTCAAACTTTGTACAAATGTTTAGATACAAATTTTTAAGATAATTTTTGTAGATGTGTGCATTGTACTTTGCCAATAGTTAAAATCATTTAACTAATTTATATATGTAAATGTATTATATTTTTATGATTTTCTCTTTTCTTATTAGATGTCTTTCATGTATAGTTTTAACATTAGCGAAAATAAATCACTGTGGTTTTCCTATGGTAGAATGTTTACAATTTCCAATCCAAATGGTTATATCTCATACATATTTACATGGAAAATTTGTGTTCTTTTAGATAGGGAGGTAGACTGTGGTGCAGTATCTTACTAATTCTCTTAATTTCTTCTTGGCACTTTAATTTTTCTAATGCACACCTTGAAGTTATATACAATTGAAGGTCAGTTTGTCTATTCCACCTTAATATATTCCTATTATTTTTATTCTTTCTTGCATTTTTTTCAATATCAATCACATAATTTCAGGATTGTAGTGCAAGATTTTATTATAATGCATTAGGTTAATTTTCCAAACTGCCTTTAATAATTTCTATACTATTGTCCATTATAATGTTCATGGATTTTGTGCAAGGAAATATTCTACTTTCTGTGCAGTAATTTTCTTGTTTTTTGGAACTTTTTTATGTTGCCATTTTTTCTCTAATTTTCTAATGTTGATATATTTGTTCTTTTCCAAGGGTTATATTCTTGGTCCCTAATTTCTTTTGATGTCTTTGAAACAATCATAAGAAGTATATTCAATTTCATAAGTTATGAAATCCTTAATAAATCAAGCTTTTTGCTTGAAATATCTCACTCAAAGCTTGTGATTTAATATCAAACTCTTAAGAGAATTATATATATTTTTTTGCAATTCATTTTTAATTTTTTCCAATAATGTGTAAGAATTTACTTTCAATGATTTTGAGTCCTTTGAAGACTTAATGTTCTTTGTAGTTTTCTGATAATGTTCTATGCAGATGAATATATCTTGTGGTTTGGAGAAGACTGTACCATGCAGTTATAGGCTAAGACATTATGCAGGGTCCTGCAAATCCCTTGGAAACATCATGTTGTTTCATTTGTGATTATACAGCTATTTCTGCCTTCTGCTGTCAATTGCTGATGGAGTTGTTTTGAAGTCCTGAGACATAGTTGTAAATAAATTATTTTTGCTTTCACATTTACATTTTCCCCTTCTATAGGTAGATGCACTGTTTAGAGGTACATGTATTAGGAACTGTTCTTTTTAGAGAATTGCCTTTTGTATCATTGTCTGATCACTGCAAGCCTTATTTACTTTGAGGTACACAATGAATATTATCAATTTCATATTCTCTCTGCAGATTTCATTAAATCAATGCTAGACTCATGTATCTTTTTGCATAGCTTCCTATTTAATCAATCCTCATCTGTGCACATATAAGAACTGCTCCTCTCCAGGCAGTGACAGGATTTGCACCACACACTAAGTACATAGACATCGAGCAGCTCCAGCACCTGTTCCTCTTTCTCTGGCAGTCTGACCTGTTCCCCTGCCGGCCAACGTGGAGTTTGATCACTGCTTGCTTGGAATCTGTAGAAGTCACATTTGGAACTAAGCTTGCTTATGGCTCCCTCACCTGTGTGATACGTCTCAAATTCTCATGTTTCAAGGCAGACAAATAGATTAGTGTACACGAACTCTGTCAGTGGTTATTTGCTATTTAGATATTTTGTAGCAATTTTCATCCTTAAATAAATTTGTTGAGATTTAATGATGGTAAAAATATAAATATCCTGCATATATTCAGAATATTTCAGCATTGATCCGTAGGCAATGGATAAAAGTATCCAGGTGAGAAACACACTACCTCACTCACACATTTCTTCAGTTAATGTCTGGCAGCCACTCTCCTCCTCTGGAACCTTTCCCTAAGTTTACCATGTGTGATTCTCCATGAAGAGTCTTCTTAGTTTCGTTTCTTGGAGTGTTCAGTGTTATAGAAATGGCACAGGGGAATCATTTGGGAGGCTTTACTTCCCCCTTCCTGTTCTTCATAAGTTCTGATTTGTGAATCCAAGGAAAAGTACTTTCTCATTAGCTCCACTGAAGATCAGAGTCAAGAGTTTTTCAGTTTATTTGAGAAGATTTACATCAATGTACACGAAGAATAGCACAACACATTCTCTGGACCTGGGAAAGGAATCACTGGTCTGTCGGTTCTGGTGAACCCCTAACTAAGGCAATGGTATGGAGCATGTCAGTTGGTTCTTAGTGCATGCGTGAGTCTCACCGTGTTCTTCCACACATCAGTTTTCTTTGGTTATTTTCTGAAATCAGACATGGGCTTTGTTTTATTTATTTATTTTATGTTTTTAAATGTATTGGTGCATTGTAGATATATACAGTGATCAAATCATTATCAGAGGGAATTTGAACCTGTGCATCACATACCTTGGTCTGACTCTTGTTCTCCCTCTCCTCTCCTGTCCTTCCAACCCTGATCCCTTACAAAGCTGTTTCCATTTCATACTTCTCCTTTTTCTTTTCCTTTCCAACCTTCCTTTGTGTGCCCCACACCCAGTTCCTCTCTCCATTTGATCAATTTCTTCCCATTTCACCATATCTCTTGGACAATTTGGTTCTTATTTATATTTTCAGTTTTTTTCACACCTGTGAGACAATGTGCTACTTATGTATGTGGTGTGTCCAATTTATTTCACTTAAGAGCATGACCTGAAGAGTCATTCTTTTAGCAATAAATGTCTAAAGTTTAGCCTTCATGGCCAAGTGTGTATATATATATCTTTTTATCCATTCTTTGTTTGATGGACATTTAAGTTATTTCCAAGATTTATCTACTAGAAACTGTGCCGCTATAAATATAGTTGGGCCTTAATTGCTGTGCTCTGATGCTTTGAGTTATTTTGAGAAAATATAAGAAGTCAAAAGCTGGATCAGAGAGGACCCCTTGTCCTACATTTTTGAGGAAGCTCCACACTGATTTCCGCAGTAGTTGTACCAGTCTGCACTCCCACCAAGAGTGGAGAAGGGGGACTTTTTCACCACAGCTTCACCAGAATTTCTTACTGATTCATTTTCTGATTATACACATTCATTTGGAAGCGAGATGGAACGGCACCTGGTTTTATATTCAGTGTTCACTTCAGTCAGATATTTTGCAGTTATATGTTACATCTATATTCACTGTTTTTTCCTGTGTGTACAAACTCTGGGAATCGTGTGTACAGCAGGTACTTTATTCTTGTCTCATTCATTTCCCATGGTTTTCATCGCCTTCAATGTCTCCTTGTTTTTCTCGAGAGAGTCTTGCTGTGTAGTTCAAGCTGGCCTGGAGTTCACTGTGTACACCAGGCTGACCTCAAGCTCATAGATATGTGCTCCACCAGACTCAGCCTTCCAGGGGCTGGTATTACAGGGTTGTGCACCCACACCTGGCTTCAATATGTCCTTCTAATGGCTCCTTGATTTTCTTCTTTTTTCTCACGTTAAAGATATTTTGCTAGAACAGCCAAAGGAATTCAAGTGTATCTTTCCCATTTTAACATGTTATTTAGGAACACGGAATAGGAGGGTGACAGTAAAGATTTCCAAGTACATACCTACTTCTCCCTGAACATAATTGAAACATATCGTGATTTCTTCCAGAGATGTTTAATTCAGCTGCATGATGAATCAGTATTCTGTTTACCTGTGGGTCCACGGAAGGCGTTCTTCCTTTCCTGAATGCATTTGTCATTCTCTCTCCTAAACGTACAATGTAATGAAGGTGGAATGTGAGTGTCTTTTATGCACACTGTGCAAGCTGTCTCCTTGCTCAACAGATATGAACGGTGTCAGCGTCCTATTATGCTGCACATCTAAAATTTTGTGAAGAGATGAAACGTATTATTGGTAACTGACACAACATTTTCTTTAGGTTTGACTTTTTAGGGGGAGTTTGACACAGGGTTCCACTATAATTTTGACTGGCTTTACAGTTACTACATAGATTGATTTGGAATTCATGCCAATCTTCAAATTCATGGTAACTGTTCTACATCAGCACCCTAAGTACTGGGATTGGCTGGGTGTGCTGGTGCAGGCTTGTAAATCCAGCCACTGGGAGAGTGAGAGAGAAGTATCTTTAGAGTTTGAGACCAGCCTGGACTTCAAACTGAGTTCAGGGCCAACATGACCTGTATAGCAAGATCCTGTCTCAAAAAGACAAAAAAAAAAAAAAAAAAAAAAAGAACAAATGCTGAGGTTGCAGGAATATGTATATACCATCACACCTGGCTAAAGTTTTCCATTTGTAATTAGTGCTCAATAACCTTGTGATAGCTTCATTTTTAATGTGTCCACTATATTATATTCTTGTTTTTCCCTTTATTAATCTTCTTTAGATGCTCCTGGAATTCCTTATATCTGAGTGCAAGTTGATCATCTGGAGTCACTGAGCTTTAACATAATGTCACCCTTATACTGCTTTTATGTTCCATAGACTTGCTCTAATAATATTGCTTTTCAACTAGCACTTTCAGTATTATTCATAAATTTTATTTAATTTTGCATGAAGTTTTCTCTATAAAACCAGATTCAAACTTGAAAATGCAGCCTGAGACCATCCAAGAAAGTATGGCTTGATTGAATGAAGAATTAGACTTGAAAATAGTGATCATCTGTGGTCTATCAGAGCCATTCATTCGATATTTATCTGCCCTTGTGTTTTATGGGTGGTGATTTACAGGCTCCCTCTATGAGCTCTACTTTAGAAACAGTACACGAATAAGATTTCTGTTACACTGCTGGGCAACCAGTGCTATTATTTGCTGTTGCTGTAAGAGTGTGTTGGAATCTAGCATAAGAATGGCTGTGTAAAAATATGTGTATATACTTGGTGACTAAGGCATGAAGTTAATATTTGAAAGCATAGGCTTCAATTCTGCTTTTATAAGAGCAGTTCAGTTAACACAGTGTGTGAGTTTCAACCTTCTTTCAGAATATGTGTTTGTGCTTATTTAGGAGGCAGTGACCTTGGGGGATGTGCTTGTGACCTTCACCAAGGAGGAGTGGGCTCTGCTGAATCCATCCCAAAGGAAGCTCTATGGAGATGTGATGTGGGAAACGTTTATGAATGTGATGCTATAGGTAACGGTGCCATTTTCTCATGTCTGTTATGAGAGAGCATTGGTTCTTGCTGATGGGCACAGATTCATTGAAAAGAATATGCAAACTTTTTGAAGAATATCTCAGGCCAGTTAACACTATACTATGAATCATTGCCAACTGCTAATTTCCATAGATTGTCATAGTGAATTTGTGTGTTTCTATGGTTATAATTTAGGAACAACCCGGGAAAATCAACAAATTGAAGAACACAATAATTGCTTAAGAAATCTAAGGTAATTTGCATTTATAAGTAAAACTAATATCCCCTCAGTTGGTGTGCAAGCAGAAATATTACAAGCAAAGTAATGTTACAAATGTGGCTATAGATAAATTTATTTAATCTCATAAAAATTCTGCTGATATGCATAGGGATTGACTTTCTGTAATCTGAACATTGAGTACAGAAGCATTCTAATCCATGAAACTAAGCTTGTAGTGATATTAAGCAATAAGAGGCACTATCTCATACATTAGGAAAAAAATTCTTTTGTGGCCAACATAATGAAAATGTTTATAATTGCATTCATAAATTTTGTACTTTGACAAGAACTCACCTTCACTATATCTAGTTATGTATATATCAGAATATGGATACACATTATCTAAAAATTGCTAACATGAAATACTCAAGATGCAACTGAATCCTAGTGAAATGAAAATAGATGTTTTGAAAAAACATCCTCCCAAAAGAAGAGAAATCACTCTCCAGAGAAATGGAGTTTCAATTGTTAGAGGGCAACCTCATACACTGCAGTAGGAATATAAAATAAAACCACTTTGATAGTACAGAGATACTTCCAAAGATAAAAATTAAAATTTTTGTTTTATTCAGGTAAATCTCCCTACGTATATTTTGAAAAGATTGAAAATTATCCTATTTTAGTTATAAACACATATGCATGCTCAGAGCAGAATATGTGTCGTAGTCACAACAGCTAATTTCAATAAATCGTGATCCGAATCTCTTGGAACATCCTAGACACCCACCCTTTGTGCGTGGGTAAGGGGAGTGTGGGATGGGCTGACCATGGAGGGGCCTTCTTATGCTCCCCGTGCTCCGCTGCACTGAGCCGGCAGGACGACACATGAAGCTCACCTGGCAAAAAGGTTGATCAATGGGAAACTGTCTCAATGTAAAGACTCTCCAAGGGTAATTTGTTGCTAAGACTCTTGTTTAACTCTCAGCAAAGAAAAAATATGATAACTCCTATAAAGAAGAAGAATTACCTTTGGCAGGTAAAAACTAAGTAGATGAGATACCATCTCATAATGTTAAATGACACAAGTCAGACAAAGCAAGTGAATCTTCATGATTTATAAAAATTTGAGATACCGAAATATAAATTAGGGATTAAGAAGTGATAGAGAACAGAAAGGCTAATTCACTGGGGATGGTACAGATATTCAGGGTAAGTAAAAATGGGGAAAGGGATGTGGGAAGAAGTGTCAAAATGGCCAGTTCATGATATACATATGTGTCAATTACCTAAATGAAATTAGACCGTAAATATTGCAAACACATATATCATCTAATATTCCCAAATGAAGATGATCCTTTGGGAAAAGGAAGGCTTCCTCATTTTGATGGTAGCGTGCAGGGCATTTAGGTTTTCATTCTCAAAATTTCTTAACATCAAGCCAGAACTTGGCCTGGTAAATAATTGATATGAAGACCTTTTCATTATGATTGATAATTTTGTTCATTTTTACTTTAAAGTAATGAAGGGGTAGTGAAATTCTACCAAAATAAAGCTTTGGATCACCATGGAAAAATATTCCTTTGGACTTCAGAGGAGAATGTGTGTATTAAACAGGCTGCTCTCAAGCCAGCTGAGAGCCTTGCTTATAGAAAGCCCCTGACTGGGCAGGCACTCATCATAAATGTGCCCATTTTACCTCTCACTGGAGGGAAGCCACGTGAGTATGTGGGATTTGATGAGAAGCTGTGTGATTGTAATGAACATGGAAAAACCTGCAATATTTTTCAGTTCTTTCAAAAGCATGCAAGGACAAAGCCAGGAAAGAAGCTGTATCAGTATGAGCAACGTGAAAAAAACCTACTACGAATTTAAGGAAAGAGCTCACCCTGCACTGGAGACCTTTGTATGCAAGAAAAGAGTGAAAGGTTCCAACACTCCCAGTGGTATTGAAATCCATGAAGGATTTCTCCATGGGAAGAAAACCTGTGTGTAAGCCCTGTGGAAAAGTATTTGCTGCTGAGTCCACATTTCATAGGCAAACAAACCTACACAGGTGACAAAGCCTATATATGTAAGCAGTGTGGGAAAACATTCACTACACTGAAATATTGTAAAAATCATGAAAGAAGACAAAATGGAGAGAAACCTTATGAGTGTAAACATTGTGGGAAAGGATTCACTCCACAACACTACTGCAAAATCCATGAAAGAAATCACAGCGGTGAGAAAAAATATATATGTGAGCAGTGTGGAAAAGGATTTTCTCATCGGTCTGCATTTCGTATACATGAATGAACCCAAACAGGTGAGAAAGCTTATATATGTATGCAGTGTGGAAAAGCATTCAGTACACTGAGTTATTGTAAAATGCATGGGAGAAATGACACCATATGTATGTTAGAAGTGTGGGAAAGCATTCACTACCCTGAGCTATTGTAAAATACACAAAAGAAGTCACACTGATGAAAAACCACATATATGTGAGAAATGTGGAAAAGGATTTGTTTTTAAGTCTGCATTTTGTACACATAAACAAATCCACATAGTGAGAAATCCTATTTATTTGTGTTCATATTTTTTTGGCGGTACCAGGGATTCAACTCAGGATCTTGCATTTGCCAGGGAGGTTCCTATTCCACTGAGCTATAGCCCAAGCCCAAAGTTAATTTCATGATACAGATTAGTAACTACATTTTTTTTTTTTTTTTTGCGGTACTGGGGATTGAACTCAGGACCTTGCCCTTGCCAGGCAGGTGCATATGCCACTGAGCTATATCCCCAGCCCTGAAAAAGCCTAAGCATTCACTAGACTGTATCATTGTAAAATGCATGAAAGAAATCACACTTCGGAGAAACTGTATGTGACAGATGTGGCAAAACTTTCACTACAATGAGTTATTATAGAATACATGAAAATATTCACACTGGAGAGAAACCCTGTGCAGGTAAACAATGTGGAAAACCATTTGTTGATAAGTCTGTATTTCATAGCCATAGATGAACCCACACAGGTGGGAAAGACTATATATGTAAGCAATGTAGGAAAGCATTCACTACACTGAGTTAGTGTAAAATATATGAAAGAAGTTACACTGATGAGACACTATATGAATGTGAGAAATGTGGAGACACATTCACTACATAGATGTATTAAAAACTACATGAAAGAATTCACAGTAGTGAGGAACCTTACATTAATCAATGTGGGAAAGCATTCAGCCAACAAAATAAGTTTAAAATGCATGAAAGAATTCACACAGGGGAGAAACCATATATATGTATGCAGTGTTGGAACTGGTTCACTGTATATCATTGCCATCAGATACAGAAAGAGCTCATGCTGAAGAGAAATCTTCTATGTGTAGGCCGTGCAGGAAGGGATTCACTACACACAGATGTTATCAAAGATGTGAAGGGACTCACACTGGGCAGAAACCTTTTGTGTATAATATGTGGAAAAACATACGTGGAAGGGGTTCTCTACACACAAATATTGTCAAAGACATGAACTCACACAGGTGAGCGACCCTACATAAGTAGCTATGTGGAAAAATATTTCACAGTACATACCCATGCATAGACCTCACTGATCTGGACCTCTGAATGTAAATAATATGGGGAAAATACTGCGCCAGGCAGCTTGTATCACCGATGTGAGGGATGTCACATGGGAGGGTCCCTGTATATTTAAGCCTATTTTGAAAATTTCTGTGAAAATTACTCATAGAGTATAATTTTAATGAAAATTTTGATATCAATATTCCCCCATAAACTTTATGGAAAATACTCCTAGATGGAGAGATCCTAGAATGTATTCCTTCTGGGTTTTTTAGTAAACCATTTGTAAATATCTGTAGTCTTTGGTATAAAAACATTGATGTAATATATTTTTGTGGAAGCCACTGTGTTTAAATTTAATGTATACAATCTTCTAACTAAACAAAGTGAATTGAAATGTATTTTTCACTTCATTAGAGTTACTTTTTATGTAGTTTTAATACCTTTTTCACTATGTAGAGTTGTACAGTACTAAACAACAACTTTTATTCATTGTTTTTTAATTGATTGGATTTCCCATTTAATTTTTTACATTTACACACTTCATATTCTGGGAGAAAAAGATATTTTTTAATTTGATGTTATATAAGTATACCAATGTAGAGACATGTGAATGTGTATTTTTGATAAGTTCATTTGTTTTCACAAATTGTAATTTACCAAGTGTTTTTTTTTTATTCTAACAAGATAAATACATATGTCAAAACAATTATATCAAGTTCATAAATTCACCTATTTGGTTTTTCTCTTGGGGTCAATATTATGAATTATATAAATTTTTCTTACCATCACCATTTTACTTTCAATGCTTACATTGACAGGACTTGTAAATTTGAATTAATTTTACTGCCACTTGAACCAAAAAATAAAGCATACTTCTTTCAGCATCTGATTGGGACAGATCAGAGGGACCATGGCTTGTGAACAGAGAGACTTCATGAATTATAGTAATGGACAAGGCAGCATCTCCTAGAGAAACAGATTTAATGGGAGATTTAGAAATAGATAACAATTCACAAGATATACTTGCAGTGCCTGCCCAGTGAAACACACGTGGAAATGTGCAAACGTTTTGTCTATAAAGTGAATTTCAAAAAAATCCAACTGAAGGCCTAGCGTCCACTGTAGTGTCCCATGTACTTCTACCAGTAGACCAAAGAGTCTGGGCATGAAGACTGAGTTGTCTGAGCTGAAGAGTCCGTGCTTTAACCAGCAGACGACTTCCCAGGCGACGGGGAATACTGGAGCTCCTCCCTACAGGCAAAACAGAGCCTTCCTTTCTGCTTCCTTTTTATAACATTCTGATAACAGTCCTCCCTGTGGTTGATCTCCCACACTCAGAACTTTGCAAGGAACATTTGGCTGGGCATCTAGTGCTAAAGTAGACACCAGCGCTTAACTACAACAGTTCACCTCTTGAAAACTTCACAACCAGACACATTTATTTAAACCATAGCCTCGAGATAAAAAGAGGAGTTCATAAATATACCTAATGTGTTATAACTGTCCTGTATTCAAGACAAATGTGTGTCTGTAATTGGGAATTGAATCTTTGAATTCATTTTTTAGTTTATTAATTTGTCCTTACTGAATTTCATTGCTTATGAATAGATAGACCTTATCATTGTTATTCATTAGTTTGTTCGGAGACCCTTAGAGCAACCAGCCATCATGATATTTCCTTCTCTGCCAAAAATATTCTAAAGTTTGATGTATGAAGTCACTAAATATCTTATATTTCATAATTGGTGAGTTAGGACAGTCAGATGGATATACAGTGTGCATTACTTTAAACAGTTCACAGAAGAGACTATCAGTATTCGCAACCATACCATGAGAGACCACGGTGAATTTAGATCTCATAAAAATAGAGATCCACCTCCAAAAAAACCTTTTAAAGCCAATAAAGTACTTAGTCTTTGCAATTCTGTTTCTCTTGAGCCATTCCCCTTACCAAGATCTGTATCAGTCAGTGCTTAAATGTGAAAGACATTCAATGCAAAATACACAAATATACTAAAAGTTTGGCATATAATGGCCACTCACACACTGAGATGTGGAGCAGTGTGAAAGGTTTGTCCATGACCTGGGGATCTGATGCATCCATTTGCCCACCTGGAGCTCACTTTAATGTTCAGTGTGAGTCAGTGTGAGGAGGCCAGAGGTCCTATGCCACACAGTCAGACTGTCCATCAGAGGCTGAAGTCATCAATGCAGTCTCCGGCCATGCCACCCTGAACGCGACCGATCTTGTCTGAAGTCATCAGTGCAATGGAGCATTCAAACTGATTACCTACATTCATCACCCAAAACTGAGTATCTTTGCCAGTGAAACACAGCACACACATTATTTCACCTGAGTTGTTTCTGATCCAGAACAGATGAGTCACAGACCACAGGATGTGTCAGAGCAGGCGGCATCCTGGGCTTCATGTGACAAGAGCAAACTGACAGCATAAGAGGATCTCAGTGGAAACGGGGACCACCTTGTGGGGTAGGGGACAGAGAGAGAGGGAGGAGCTGTGCTGACGTCAGCAGTGAGCACGCAAGGATCAGAGCCTGAAAGGATGAGCAGAACCGGGCTGAGACTCAGGAAGGGAAAGGGGCTTTGTAGAAAAGACACTGATATCACGAAGATGGGATGTCACTTTGCCAAATCTCCAACACTTCCTTTAGAACATGGGCTGCCTTGTTAAAGTTAAAAACAACTTTAACATATAACTGGTCTCATGAGACACGGAAAATAGAAGTGGAACTTGTTCTTTTTCCCCGTGCAACAAGGAATCCTCACATGCAAATTATTAATCCAATTCCAGGTTCAAATTCACCTCCTGGATTGTGGAAGCTCACAGTCCTCTGCTGAGAGTGGGCTGGAGAAGGCAGAGCTCAGGTCTAGAAAGTGAGGCTGCTGGGGCTTTTCCTGTGCCTGGTGACAGCTTCCCAAGGGGAGTACCAATAAAGACTGATGAACTCTGGAGGAGAAATGAAAGCAGGTGTCCAGTATGAACTAATGACACTGATCCATAGGGGTGATGCCTCAGGTGCAAGTGCAGCAGTGTGGCCCTGGACTAATGAAGCCCTCACAGACCCCGTCTCTCACCTGCTCAGTCTCTGGATTCTCCACCATAACAATTGATTCTTGATGGCGCTGGATCTGCTAGACCTCAGGGAAGAGGCTTAAAAGGACTGGAGAAATACAGTATGATGGTGTCGGTAAGTACCACCCATCTCTCACTAGCCTCGTTTACAGAGACACAGCCAAGAATTAGGTTTGTCTACTACTGAACTCTGTGACCACTGAGGGCACAGACATGTTACTTTGTGAGTGAGACACACAGAGAAGAATCCTGAGTGTGAGCCCAAGCACAAAGCTCCTTTCAGTGATGCTCAGGACCAGCAGAGGGCGCTCAGGAAACATAGAGTACAAGCGATCATCTTTGGAGCAGTTGACAAAAATTGAAAGGTTTTCTCTTTTGATTGTCATCTCTCTTAGTATACTGAGGCATCGAGATTTGGGATCTCTCCTGTCCCTAATCCTACAGTATTGTGTGTTAACAGAGGCAGCCTTTGTACTTTTTAACGTCGAGTTCATGACAAGATGCATTTTTTCAATGAATCCGTGTTTTCAAACTAGGTGTCTACACAGTATATAGCTCGTTGTATGTTCTATAAATACTTAATGATTAAGGACCCGCTTGTTAAGTACACAGTTACCATCCTCCAACAGCAACATCTCCATGTCACCCCTTCCAGACGCATGCAAATCCTTTTTGCTCAGAATGTTTAGGAATCATTTTCTCTGTTGATATGTTTGCTGTAGGATCTTTACCTTCTCCAGAGAACTTGACAGAGGACACAGAGCACTGTCCCTGAAGCAGTTACCCTGTTGACTCAGGAGCATCTTCCCTGCCATCCCCAAGCTCTCTCTGCTTCCTGCCTCCCTCCCTGAGACCCCTCCTCAGCCTGGTCTTCAGCTCTGAGACTGTGGAGCCTGGCCACACTGCCCTGAGGTCATGATTAGCACTGGGTAGAATTCAACCAGACAGTCACTCTAGCAACACTTGCATGGAGGCGGGGACTACTGGCATTTCCTTCTCAAAGTATAAGAAAATTTAAGTCAGTCATGAATATCCAAGTATGATTTAATTAATGAAAAAAGGCAAAGCATTTCAAGGAAAATAGAAAGGTTTTGTTGGAATCTGTGACCTCAGATCCAATGTGAAGCTGCAGACACTGTTTTGAGCCCATGCATGGATTGACCCCATGCAGAGAGGAAGTGGGAGTTCAGCGCTTTGTGTCAAAGGGGGTAAGTGGGGTGAAAGGCTTCTCCACACTAGGACACTGAGTTCTGGTCATCCTTGTTGACCAGGGCTACCCTTGTGATGGTGACATAGGGCTGTGTTTGGTGGATACAGTAGCAGCATCTTCTCTGTCACGTTAGAAAAAGATGGGAGGCCTGTGTGTGTCATGGTGCAGATCTCCTCCCCAGGTGCCTGTCTGGGGAGAGCTGCAGGGGTCAGTGCCTGGGTGGGCCGTATATGTTTTAATCCTTCCTCATTTTTCCCTTATCCCCTAGAATCATTATGAACTTGTGAGTACTGCCTCATGAAAGTAATGACATTAGTATTTCCCAAGTTATATTATTTGTATGAAAATATGTCTCATCTATCTGTAGTAGAAATTATTATGTATATAATATATGATTATTATGGAAAATTTGTGAGACCTAGATAATAAACCAAGGTATGTCACACTCTTGAATATATGCTTGAAAGAATCTTGGTTGTCTGTTTAGTATAAAAAAAGTGTAATGCAGAATAATCCCATCATGCTCTCTCATTCGAGAAAGAGGTCCAGCAAACACCACTAAGCAAGGCAGCTCTGTCTTGGAGTTTTCCAGGTTCAGTCAGTACTAGGGGAAAATTTATAGGTCCCAGTACACGAGATGCTCTTCTCACATACGACTGCATAGCTCATAGGGCTGTTGTACTTCTTGCTCTGTCCACACATCTTCAAAACATAGCAAATTACCCAAACAATTAATTGCATACATATATAATTATGAGAAAACTGTGCTTTTCACAACACAAAATCACAGTAAGAAATCATATTCTCATTAGTGCTATGAATATTGCAAAATATCTCTCAGAACACTCTCACGTGCACTGTACCTTCCCTCTCTGAGGCTTTCACAATGCAAGATTCTACATAGAGGGGAACAAGCAAGTCCAGCCTGGACCCTGTAGCTCTGCAGAGGAGACCAGTGTGGGAGGCCATGTGTGCCTACTGAGGCATCAGGACTGAACATGGATGTGATACCAGGGAGTTTACCATGTGGTGGGATTTCATTCTTGCTCTTTTAAATGATATTTCATAAAAAACAAGAGGCATTCAGTCTGTATATAGCATGACTGGAATAAAAAGTGCACCTATTGGACAGTTTCCAACTGTCCAGGGATGTGCAGTTCCTTCAAAGGGTGCCTAGGACACTCAGTGTGATCAGATTGCTCAGAAATACACCATCACACTGTATTTCTCTGGTCCACTCAAGCCTTTTTCCTGAGGTTTAGCAGATCCAATGTCATCAAGAATCGCTGAGCGTGGTGGAGAATCCAGAGACTGAGCAGGTGACAGACAGAGTCTGTGAGGGCTTCATTAGTCCAGGGCCACATTGCTGCAGCTGCACCTGGGGCATCACCCCTATGGACTAGAGTCATTAGTTCATATGTCTCAGTGTTTTCAGGTATCAAGCCTGAAGTAGATCTGGCAGACTCCGGGGACGGTTTGGTGCAGCCTGAAGGGACCCTGAGGCTCTCCTATGGAGCCCCTGGATTCATTTTCAATGAGTGCTCCACGACCTGGATCCACCTGTCTCCAGAGAAAGGTCTGGAGTGGGTCACAGCATTAGGTATGATGGTGGTAGCACATAGTACACAGACTCTATGAAGGCCAACTCACCATCTCCAGAGACAATGGCAAGAACACGCTCTGTCTACAAATGGACACACTGAGGACCAAAAACACTGCCGTGTTACTCTGTAAGAAAAAGTGAAGGGACATCAGTAGGAGCCCAGAGACAAACCACCCTGCAGGGGCGCTCAGCCCCAGCAGGGGGAGCTCCAGACACACAGCTCACAGTCTCCTGCAGAGCAGTTTAAAGCACTGTGCAAAGAAAATACTAAAGTAATGTCAACTTGAATGTATTTTAGCTTTTTTTTTTTTTTTCAGTACTGGGGATTGAACTCAGGACCTTGTGCTTCCCAGGCAGGCACTTATTCCACTGGAGAAAAGAAGGCCTGTTTAATAAATGGTGCTGGAAAAACTGGCTTGCCTCTTGCCGAAAAATGAAAATAGACCTCAGTCTATCACCGTGCACCAAACTCAGGTCAAAATGGATCACAGATCTCAACATTAAAACAGAAACTCTAAATCTATTGGAAGAGAAAGTAGGTAAAAATCTTGAAGACACAGGAGTAGGAAGAGAGTTCATGAACAAAAATGAAACTGCAAGGGAAACACTTCAAAGAATCAATAATTGGGACCTCATCCTACTGAAAAATTTTTGTACATCTAAAGAAATCACCAGCAAAGTAAAAAGAAAACCCACAAATTGGGAAAAAATCCTAGCTGGCTGTCCCTCAGACAAAGGTCTTCTATCTAGAACATACAAAGAATTAA
>PVLD010015404.1:0-48628 GCA_004027595.1 Dinomys branickii | reverse complement strand
CGCTCGGCCCCTCCTTCCCTTTCCCTTCTTACCTATCCTCTCCCCCTCTCTTTTCAGTTCCCCTCCCCTCCTCCTTCCCCAATACAAACTATGTAAATAAGGTGAGCCGTTCTGGCTTTTCCTGAAATATCCACCAAATTGTTTCATGGGTCCAAAACCCACTCAGCAACCATGAATAGTGGATGTTATGGGAGTCTAGAAGTTGAAATTGGAAATTTAAGAGGCCCTGTGAGAAAGTATTTGATATTTAATACTAGAAACTGCAGGATAGTAAATAAGATGTAAGGAGGAAGAGAATTCCAAGCCAGGGACACCCACATGTGAAAGGAGCAAGGTCAGAGGTGCGTAGTTTGGGTGAGTGGGAAGAGTGCATTTGACGGGGTTGGGTGGGTGCAGGCCTGCTGGGGGAAGGAGGAAGGATGCTGGAATCAGGCTTTGTCTTTCTTGTTTAAAAAACTGTTTCACTTCAGTAATGGAGGACACCTAGGAGCTTTGTTTGTTTTCAGGGAAGGGGATTATTTTAAGCTCTTTTTTGGAGATCAGCCTTTGAGATGTGAAGATGTGCTAATGAGTGCTTTTCTGCTCCCAAACCAAGGAGTGAAAATTGTCTGGAAGGTAGAGGTTTTTTGTTTTGTTTTGTTTGTTTTTTAAAGGAAAGGACCATCTTTAAAAATTTTCTTAGGTGATTCTGGAAGAATTGGTGTGATCAGGTGTGAGAACATGTGGAGAATGAAAGGCAGGTTTGTTTAAATTTTGCCTCATATTAGTTTCCTAAAGGAGGTAGCATTACACAGTACTTCAGATCCCTGTTGTACCACCTAGTAATTGTGCATCCTGTACTTCAGCTTTATGAATGTATGAAAGAGGAGACAGTGGTTGTTGTGAGATTAAATGAGACGAGGAGTACAAAGTGCTCGGAGGATTCTGATCTGGTAAGCGAAGATGTTATAAGAACTATTTTTACTCTTGATTGTTAGCACAATGCCTGGCACACAGTGAATGAAACTGTGTGTGCTAGACTGCGCTACACTTAGTGGTTGAGAATGGAGCATGCAGAGATAGGAGGGTGAAGGTGACGGAGAGGAAGAGTTCTCCCAGGACTTTATTCTTCAGCTGCAGTGTGCTGACAGCGTCTCCATTTTGAACCCTGGATGCAGGGATTCATTACTTGTTTAGAAATGGTTGCTTGAGGCTGAGAAGTGACACAGCATCATGGAGCCTGGGATTGCTGCCAGGTTTTAGGAAGCACAGACTGTAACGTGAAAGGGGAGGGGAGAGAAGAAAAGTATGCAAACTCAATAGGAGTGAGGATGATTTCACTATCAGGGGAAGCGGCTGCACTGTATGGGGCAAGCAGTGCAATTCTTTTGGGAAGTTGCTGGCAAGTAGTGATGCCAAAAGAGGGACCTGGTGGTGGACTTTTAGGGCCAGGCTGGTTTAATTGGGCCCTGAATTTAGAAGGACCCTGCTTGGCTTAATATCATGCTATCACTGTCTTGAGATTCTGAATTTGTTATTAAGAACCCGCCCCATTTTCATGTAGGCACTGG
This sequence comes from Dinomys branickii, assembly GCA_004027595.1. Lineage (NCBI taxonomy): Eukaryota > Metazoa > Chordata > Mammalia > Rodentia > Dinomyidae > Dinomys > Dinomys branickii. The sequence continues at coordinate 47,078 of PVLD010015404.1, read as the reverse complement.
GTCCTGAAAATTATGTAATAGGTCCAGACTCTGGGCTAGTGACAGTTTGATATTTTATCTTAGATAGTTTTTGAGCCATATTGAACTAGGCCTCCTTTACATCCCCCATTCTCTCCTTCTCACTAGTTATTAAAGAAGTAAAAATTTGAAAAATTAAACTTTTGCAAAACTAAAATAAATGAATAATGCCTTATTTCCTATTTCCAGTCATGCTTCTCTGAAATAACTACTTCCAAGAGTTTAGTATTTCCCAGAATTTTCATAAAAACTTTAATATATTCTAAAATAAAACACAATTATATTATTGATGTCTATATTAAACGATATAGCATTATTTGCATACAAATATTCATTTCCCTCAACCACCACTATTCAGGGAGGCAGTCACTATTAACAATATGTTGTGTGCATTTTCCAAATATTTCTTTAATTAATAAACTTGATTTTTTAAGAGCAGTTTTAGGTTCACAGCAAAGTGAAGGGGAAGCCCAGCCCCCTGCAAGCACAGTCACTCCCACTGTTGATGTCCTGGCCCAGCATGGTTATAAAATTCCATTGACAAGCAGTTGTCACCCAAAGCCCATAGTTTACATGGAATTTACATATTTTTCCAAATTAATTTTTATTTATATAATCAATGTATAAATGCTTTTCCTATGTTTATTAAAAAATATCCAGGTGTTCAAAAAGCAAAATAGAATGCTATGTGTATTAGTGTATAGCTTGTGTGTGTGTAATACTTTTCTATGTCAGTGTATGCAGATCTGCCTCATTCCTTAATAAGAGAATAGTACTGGGTTATATGCCTGTATTTTATTTATTCAGTTTCCTATTGATATCTTTGTTTTTAAACATGAAACACATTCATATATATCTATCTTATGGACTTCTGGTATTTATATAAGATGAATTTTCAGAAGTGGGATTTGCCAAATCATAGGGTAGGAAAATAACAAATTGGCATTCCCTTATCTGTAATTGGATTATACTTGTTACATACTTCCTCCAAGAGAGGCCAGAGGAGAGAATTTACCAGCAGGTTGTCGCAATAGTTTAGCTATGTACCCAACACGTAAGCCATGTGCTGCTTAAACACATACTCTCCGGAGAATTCAGTGCCATTGTAAAGCCAGTTCCTCTGTTTTTTCCTTATAGCTATTATTATATTTGAGTAAATATAATTTACAATATAAAAATATAAAAACATTTACTTATTTTTTCTTCCTACGACATTATATCTCTTCAAGCACAGGGTATCTGTCCTAATATCATTCATCCCATGTCACTTATTCTTAGCATGTCTAATTTTTATTTGAATGAATAACAAGGAGGTACTATTATATCTAATTTAAGATGCAGAAAGTATAAGCCAATGTTAACTAAATAAAATAGTAAAAACTAGTAGGAAACAGAGTGTCAGAGTTGATGTTCAAAGCCAGGGTTTCTGATACGCAGTCCAGTGTGCTTCCCACTGTGAGCTGCCTCCTCCAGAGGGTTCTGGAGAATAGCTCCCACGCTACCAATCATTTCTATGCTGGGAAACTTCAGAGCTAGAAGTCCTCAGTGACCCCTGCGAGGAGCAAAACCTGAGAGGAGAGGGGGTCCCTGGAAGAGAGAGGGTTATTGGAAACACTGCATCCAGAAACAGGTCTCTAATGAGGGAGTTAGGTTCCCCATCTCTTAATCCCATTTCTGCACAGCAGTCACTGTTCTCAGCAGCCACAACCCCCATAGGTAGCTGTGTCATTTTTGTGCTATGTAAGATAACATAGTACATACCCCATAAGAGGCCAAGGGCCTTGTTCAAGGCTGCGGGACAAGTACTTTGGGAAGCTGAGATTCTAGTTCAAAATTTGTGTGAACCCAGAACTTATCTTCTTAGCATTCCATTTCTCACAGGATACAAAAGATGGCTGAACAGGGGGAGAGTTTGAGAAGAGGCTATAAAGGGAAATTGCCCCTTCTACATCGTAGGAGACCTTAGCAACCAGGAAATAGGTAGATAAAACCGTGTCCCTGAGCCCTGCTGTGTTGGGGGGTCACGGAAAGGAGTGTGATGGTTTCTAAAGCTGTCTATGGAGAGCTCAGAAGGTCTGCGCCATCCCAGTGTTTGAGTCTGGTTTTGCAGCACATGATGTCTTTATGTTTTTAACCTAGAAATGGTGGTTATTTTGGGCACAAAGAGCTGGGGCTTTAAAAATATGCCAAATGTATTTATTTCTTCCGCTCTGCTCCAAGATTACTGAAAATTGGCCCAGCTGTGGCTTGAGGCACCAAACAGCCTGATAATCTTCCCCAGCAGCTCATCCCACCCAAAGAAAGTGAAACACCGGAGAGTAGCAGCTGCAGGGGCTCTGGGGCATAGTGTGGGATCAGTGTCTCACTTGTCAAGCCTGATTTCCAGTCACGTGCACAGATCCTCCCAAGCTGCTCTAAGGATAAGAGATCAGAATGCTAGGCCTGTGAAGAGAGCTCAGTTCTGTCTCCTCCCTCTCCTGAAGGCTTCACAAGAGCTTGTGGAAAAAAGGGAAAAGTTTGATTACTGGGCCAAGAAGGCAGTACAAGAATCATTTCTCAGTTTAATTATCAAATCTCTGTTTGATTCAGCAAATCATCTTGCTGTACTTGACTCTTTCAGATTATTATGTGTAAAATTTAGATGATTTAAAGTACATTACTTATAAAAAATTAAATTTAAGTAAATAAATATGCTTGTGAGAAATGCTCAGTAAACTGCCAGACTCATGATAAGCAATCAGAAGTCCTTAAGTAGTGAGTGAATCTTTTGCTGCTTCTGTCTTCTAAGAAGTAAAATTTAATTAGCTTTCACTTTTGCCATGCACTATATTATATGCCCTCTATACAGGACAATTACATTAATTGAGTAACAACCCTCTGAGGTGGCTGCTGTTTTCTCCCAATATGAACATCGCGTAATCTACCTGAGGTAGTTGGAATTACATCTCTGTATTAGGATTACAGAACCTAAAGTTTTACAGAATACAGGGAGTGCACTTTTACGTCTTTCCGTGGAAAATTCCACAGTCCACACTGAAAGACTAAGCAGCAGCAGGGAAATGGGTAACACAGGTGGTTTTTGCATTCTTCTTCTTTTTCTGATCCTGGACGGGATTTGGGTTTCCATCAAGATGCTTTTGTTTTGTTGGGCTTAACTACAAGGTTATCTTTGCCTGATTCTTAAAGGGTTGGGGAGGGGGTGGAGCTTGCAAATGGCGGGATAGAGGGCGGGGAGGGAGCTGGAGATGTTCTACAATCTGATCTTTTCCAGATTTGAGGCAGTTGGTTTTTGCCTTCGGTTAGGCTGAGCTGTGTAATTCTGTAATCTGCTAAACTGTGGAAGAGAGACAAGAGAAAGGGAGACAAAGCTAGAGACACAGCTGATACGACTCCTCAAAGCCAGAGGCGACAAAGAGGGGGCGGAGTGCGGAAATCCTCTGGATGTTCCCTTGCAAACTGAGGATCTGCAGAGCAGTCCCGCCGGAGAATGAGCGGTCTAGGGTAGCTGACAGGCCCGGAAGCGGCTGTAATAATTTAAGAGCCTTTGCTGTCGGCACGGACTTAGCGGTAGGCGGGCTCCAGAGTGCTGTCTGGCAAGATATTCCCTGGCTTTAATCAAAATGATGGGTTTTCTGGAAGCTCTTTATTAACCTTAGCACTGAAATCCTGGAGACCGTAACAAAGGGATGAATGAGGAGCGAAGGGGCGGGGCTGAAACCATCCACACCCCTCCCCCTTCCACTTCTTTCTACGGATTCTAGCGTAGAAGTGTAGAAGCCTTGTCTGTCTCCCATATGGCAACAAAACGGATAATCACACTAATTTCTGTACTTTTACTATGTTTTAGGATTTTTCAAAGGACCTTGATACACAGCTTAGGTCCTGGAATGAGTTTCATAGCTGGAGTCTGTGATCTGCTAAATAGCAAAAGTGAGAGGGAAACAAAGGTAGACAGCTAGAGACAGACGAAATTTGTGTTCCAAATTTTTTTATAATTAATGTACTTTAAGTCATCTAAATTTTGTACATAATAATCTGAAAGAGTAAAGTACAGCAAGATGATTTGCTGAATCAAAAAGAGATTTGATAATTAAACTGTGAAATGATTTTTGTACTGCCTCCTTGGCCCAAATAAAATTTGAAATTCAGGTTCCACCAGTTAGTACCCATGTGATCATTGGTCCTCAATCCCTTTATCTATAAAACAGGAGTAGATATTAGCAAACATGTATTTTGTAAGGTTCTTTTGAGGACCCTAAATGAGAAATCCTTATAAATCAGAAAATCTCATCCTAGCCTTAGTAGTTGTCCAGAACAGTTCAGAATAATCTGTGGTGAAATTTGCAATCCTGGCGTTTTCTGCAAAATCTACAGGCCCTTCCCTAGCATTTGATTTCCCAGTCATTCCTAGTCCCTGAGTTTTTAAACTCAGACAGCCAGGCTTAATTTAGCATGAAAGAAGAAAGTTGGAAATTTTGCCAAAAGATCCCTGGATGGTGCCTAAAGTGGACAGCTCATTCCAGAAGACAGTTTTTTAGGGTAAAAGATGAATATAGATTTTTTTTTCTGGTACTAGAAAAAAAAGTTATGTTGTTCTGATTTTTAAATGTATTCCCTATACTTTGTAAAGAAATTTACCAGTATTACCAAAGAAAACAAAGCAAACAGAAGCACGCTTATTATAATTATGCTTGTACTCCATTAAAACTTTGAAATTCTGGCTGGGCATGGTGATGTATGCCTGTAATCTCAGCTACATGGGAGATCCGAGCATGAGAACTGCAAGCTGAAAGCCGGCCTGGGCAATTTAGTGAGACCCTGTCTCAAAATAAAGTAAAAAGGGCCAAAAGGTGGTGGTGGTGGTAGAGTACCCCTGGATTCAATCACCAGTACAGACCAAAGAAAAATTATAAAAATTCTCAGGAGTTGTAATCTGAATGTTTAGAAAGAGCTCTGCCTGAAGAGTCAGACTCCCAGCAGCTTGATGTCGGTCTTAATCAAAGCCGTACTAGCAAATAGGGCCACTCATTTCAGTTTTGACTACATCTCAGTCTGGTCTGTGTGAGGGTGAGGTAGGTCCTTGAGAAGAGTAGGGTGTGTGAGAGGTCCCAGGAGGAAGGAAGGAAGGTAGCACTGAAAGAAGAAACATTTCCTAGATTGAGTGTTTCCTGGGTTTGGCCTCCCACGGCAGTTTGGAATACCAGTAGTGCATCTTCCCTTCCCTTCTACTAAAGGTACAATGTCCTTGAAACTGCCCCATCCCCTAGTCTGGTATTTTATAGCTAAGCCAGGCAAGGGTCTTCAGTACCCTTAGCCAAAAGGAATTTAGATGAGAAGGTCATCAAGTGCTGTTTGTTCGATCTTTAAGCTACTCTTTCACCTGAGTGAGTCCCAACTGAGATGTTAAGGAGCTCTCAGAGACGTTTTTGCTTATATAACACCCAGAGCAGGTTGGGCACACTGTCTGGGAGGAATTGGCAAAATCACACTTTGTTCTGCTCTGTAGAAGCTGAACATTTGGAGGATGCACCTGAATAGATCTCTGTTGGTTTCTTAGAGTTGAGGCTGCATTAGACAGAACCAAGGCAAAGGCAGGGAAGGCTCTACCACATGTTAAAAGAAGCTCATTAACTCCTGGTGTTCCGGCTGTGAGGGGCTCTCTTGGCCAATGAACATGACCATTCACGTCCTTTGATACATAAAATGAAGGTAGCTCTTAGCTCTGTATCTCTGGACGATAGCCCTGAGGCCTCGTGGGGTGTCCTCACTGTGGCTGGGAACATTTCCTTCCTGGTTTCTTGTAAGAGTAGTAAAAGGACTATGGAATGATGCTGAACCCCAGTTCTTGGCACCAAATCTGAGGCTTTTAAACGTTTTGAAAACATTTCTTGTCTTTGTCTCAGTCTTTCAGGAACAGAGTTTGTGTTTGAAAGGCTAACATAAAGTCTAGATGATCTCACTTGCAGATGTGATTATTTTAGATGGATAAAAGAAATTAGTCTTAGCCTCTGAGAAAAAAAGGTCTATTGACTTATTCCCACAGTGCTCTAGTATTAGCTCTGCCAGGGGAAGCATGGCATGAGGGAAGAGGTCTAAGGGAGAGAAGAATCTCTTAAGGAGAATTCTCCGTCCGTACTGCTTGCTGTAGATTAACAGTATTCTTATCTAGTTCTGTAGCCCCAAGAGCTGTGCCATATATAGTTAGCCATATGTGATACCATTTGTGGAGCTCTTACATTGTGCTGAAGATTAGCTTTAGCACTTTATATGCATTACCTCATTGTCTTTATGGGCTCCAGAAGTGTACTTGAGGTTTAGGATGAAAGCTTCAGCTCTGGACCAGCAGACCAGGCTCTGTCACTGGTCCCAAAATGCCAACCAAGGAGACTAGCAGTGGTGAAGGGCAGAAAAAGAGCTTTAATTGGAGTGACCACTTTAGGAAGGACAGATTAAAAAGCTTTAAGATCTGCCTTTGAAGAGGTTTCCTAGAAAAGGAGAGCAAAGGCAGGGGTGGGGTTGTGGATAGCTGGCAGAGTACTTAATCTTGCTCAACCTGTGGTTTTAGGACTAGTTCTCATGGTTGCTTCAGAGAGGTTTTTATGTCTTGGGGCAACCTGGCTCCTGTGAAATGATTGCTTCTGCTTAGTGGGGGTGACCTCATCTGGAGTGATCTGTGTATAGAGGCTCTGCTGAAATCCAAGGAGACTGCAGATTTGGGACAATGACAGGAGATTTCTAGGTGCTGCACCAAGAGGTCTGCAACAGGACTTTGTAAAAGGTGGCAATTTCATGTCCTTATGAATCTTGAAAATCCTTATTTACTCTTGAAGTCCTCAGTCTTGAAAAAGGGTAAGTTAGGTAAATTTAGGGTTAACAAACCTTGCATTACCAGTTTTTAGATACATTCTTTAGGCAATTAACATGCCTTTATGCTCAGCTGAATAGAGATCTGACCCAAAGTCTTAGGTAATAAAGGAGGTGATATAACATGAAGGCAGAGATGCCAAGCTTCATTCTGATTTCTCTAATTTGTGGGGCATCTACAGACCCAGCTTCTGAGTCCCTGTGATAAAAGATTATGAAGTGCTTGTAAGAAGAAAATGAAAAAGGCGTATTAGTTACCTTTCCCATTGCTGGACAAATTATCCAACCAGCACAACTTAGAGGAGCACAGGTTTAATTGAGTTGTCCTTTAGAGGTGTTAGTCCGTGACCCACTGGTTCCAGGCTGGGCTGCAGCAGAAGGGTGTGGTGGAATAGCACTGCCCAGTCCATGGTAGACTGGAAATAGAGCGGGGAGCAGTGCCAGCGAGCAAGGATGAGGGGCCAGACATAGCAAAGCCAGGCCTCTGTGTCCAGGACAGACACACCCGGAAGTGTGTTTCACCAGTCCTCTAGGCCAGCAGTGGTACCCAAGGTACATGTTATTTGTTTTTTCTTAAGACAAAAGATGTTCATGTAGAGTTCTCTTTTTCTAAATTAAGACCTCAGTATTCAGATTTCCAGCTAGAAACACTATTTATTGCAAAGATTGGCACTTTGCAATAAATAAGTGGGTTTGGGGTTGCAATTTGGGTACTTGTCTCTGAAAGGTTTGCCTTCACCATTCTAGGCAGGTCGTCAGCCAGACGGTTGGCACAGTGAAGCTTAACCCTCACAAAGGACTATCAAGGGAAAGCTGCTTAGTATGCCAAAGAGTAGCACTGCTTCCACTTCTCACAGCAGTACTTTCATTCACCCAACCACCAGGTATTTGTACACCTGTATGGGCCAGGACTTGTGCTAGACACTGCTTATACACTGGTGAGTAAACAGATGTATTTCATGCCTCTGAAGAACTTACAGTGATAGGTATTCACACTCCCAGCAGCCTGATGTCTTAAATTCTCTTCTATGGTGTATGAACAAATAGGACCGCTCATTTCAGTTTTGACTACATCTCAGTCTTATCTGTGTGAGGGTGAGGTAGGTTCTTGAGAAGAGTGGGGACATGTGAGAGGTCCCAGGAAAGAGCTACTGCTTGACCAGGAGGGTCATAAAATGGTTCTCTAAGAAGGATGTATCTAAGCACAGGCTTGAAGAATGAGGAGTCATGCTATGAATGGAGGGGAGATCATTCAAGACAAAAGAAAATTATATGGATAAAATACTTGAGGCAAAACAACTCCAAGGGGTGTTTGAGGAACTGAAAGAAGGTCTATATGGCTGGAATATAATGGTAAGAGGAAGATTTAGAGATTTGGAGAATAAAACACATTAGATTGCTAAAAGGACTTTGTGTGTGTGTGTGTGTGTGTGTGTGTGTGTGTGTGTGTGTGTGTTTTAAATTTACGATTTAAAGTTGTTTTAATAATTAGCTTTGCTTAGAGGGAAATTTCAGGCCATGGGTAGAAGACAAGCCAAGAGGTAGTCAGTAGGCACCTTCACACTTCACAGGGACACATGGAAGAGCTGTTCCTGGACCAAAGCCTCTGGTGCCTTTGTTAGTTTCTTGGGTAATCAGCTTCAGAGCACTGACATGGAAAGTACTTTCAGTTCTTTAAATGGCAGCAGTATAGTTCAAAATTTGAACTTGGATTTGTTGTCAGTCGTGGTGACCCTCCTGCTGAAATAAATACCACCATTGAATAAGCTGTTTAAAAAATATATCTTAAAAAGTACATATACATACTTTGCGGTTTTTTTCTTAAGGCAATAGAAAGCCTTTGAGTAATTTTAAACAAGAGAGTGATTAAGTCTGATTTCTATTTTGAAAGATGACTCTGTCCCCTTATAGAATTAGAAGCAAAAGAGGAAGCAGATTGAACAAGGTGGGAGGCATTGCTGTAGACTTTTTAAAATAAGAGAATGGTGTCCTGAAGAGACAGTAAACTTGGAGAGAAGAGGACATATTTAGGAGGTGGAAATGATAAGGTATTACAAATGCAGAATAAAGAATAATGAAACATGAAGACTAGCTCTGAATTTCCAGGCTTGAACAGTGGGGTAAGTGGCATATTATTTACTTATTCTAGAAAGATTTAGGAAGGGATGGATGAAAGGAACCAAGAATTTGATTTCAGATTCCTTCCATTTCAGATTTCTGTGAAACTTCCAAATAGAAATACCAGGTAGACAGTTGAATACATAAAATTAGAACAAAGAGCGATATAGGGTTTAAATACAAATCTGTATCCCAGCTCAGGAGTGGTACACATATGTAATCCCAGCATTCCGGGAGGCTGAGACAGTAGGACTGCAAGTTTAAATACACCCTGTGGAATTTAATGACTCAGTGAGTAAGACTCTGTTTCAAAATAAAAATAAATTTTAAAAAGGATTGAGGATATAGTTCGGTGCAAAGGCCCTGGGTTCAATCAATGAATTAATGAATCAATCAAACAAATGTGTATTCCACCAACATATTTAGGTGGGGTATGTACTCACAAACTTGCTTCAGATCACACAAGGAGAGAGCAGAGACAGAGGAGAGAAGAGAGTCTAAGAGTTCAACAAAGCTCTAACATTTTGGTGATGAGGGTCCAGCAAGATTGATGAACAGTAGTCAGAGAGAAAGGTCAGCAGAATGATTGGACTTACGGGCAGGAACCAGAAGATGCCTCCCCCAAATGTGAAGAATTATTGAGCTGAAAGCAATTAAGCCAAAGCAGGTACAGGAACTTTCTCTGTCCTCTCTTTCTGTTTGCCTAAAAGCAGAGCACAGATTTACAAGGGTACAGTAAAAGGTACCCCATAGACCCCCTCCCCCACACCTTCTAACACAGAGAATGAAAGTTAACAACTTTGCACTCCATCTGGAGATGGGACCGGAGGACTCTACCAGAACAACTGTCTTGGTTACTTTTCTCTCATTGCTGAGACAAAATACCCAACGCCCAAAACGAACAAAGGAAAGGTGGTTTATTTAGCTTACAGTTTGTGGAGGTTTCAGTCCATACTTGGCTAGCTCAGAGGCCGAGTGGCACGTGGCAGAGGGCAAACGTCCATGACGGCAGAACACAGCAAAAACAACCAAAGCAAAAGGGAGGAATGGCAGGCAAGCAGCCTCTTTCTACCTCCCTTACATTGTAAATGGGCTACCCCCACCCAGGGGGCATGTAGCTCTCACACAGTCTCCATGCCCTCCTCTTCCACAGGCTCAGGATGTGTACAAAGTAAGCACCCTGGCTTCCTGCTGAGTCACTCAGCCAGACCTCTGGACTCCCCAAGTTGGCACAATGTATCAACCATAACAACAACCTTTACTAACTAGTCTTTCTCTGTCTTTTATTTGCCTTGGCCCAAGTTGCTGCCCCCAGGGGCTCCAAGGTTTTTTCCTTTGTTTTGTCTGTCACTTGTATAAACATTTATTCTTCTTTATTGCAGATGCTGTGGGCTGGAATTCAAAGCCACCATCTTTGAGAACTCCTCATTTCCTGGGTGGCTCTTATGTATATGAAATATACATGTTAATAATTTGTTTTTTTTTTTGTTAATTTGTCTTTTAGAACAGGGGTCCTGCCCAATTAAGAACCTGTGAGTTTTATTCTTCTGCTACATAACAAAGAATTCATGAAAATAAGTACTTCAAGAAAGAAATGCCAGATGCTTCTGAGAGGCTCAATAAGATGAGCTCTATTGTGTAACCCCTGATTTGGAAATAATCGAATGAACTTAATGTGAGAAATGTTCAAATGTGGGGCTCAGGGCACCAAGTTAGAGACTGAGAAGTGATAAGAACTAAGGAAACTGAAGCAGCAGATGTAGATGCCTCTAAACTGAAACTGAACATAAATGGTTTCTCTGGCAGAACTTTGCACATATCCACCAAAGGAGCAGTGTCGCTGCCGTGAGGCCAAAGGTCTTCAGTGTCACAGCTGCTGGGAACGTTTTACCCATGTACACCACCAGCCTTCCTCTCTTCCTCCCACTTCTCTGCTAGAAATCATGGGGTACTTTATGGTCTATCTACCAGCTAAACTCTGGAGAAAATCTTTCATTGAAAAATCTCTGTGGATACATAGTTTTTCCCCAAAGGTTGTTGCAAATTTCACCTGTCCTTTGGAATTCTCCTTAAGTAAAAGTAATAATTTTCTTTTCTAAACACCCATAGTATGTGTACATTTTTTATTGCACATATTGGATTGGCTTATAATCATCTGAGGGTCCCAACTAAATCAACTGTGTCTAGGGAAGGGATTTGGTTTGAAAGTGAGATTGGCTCCAAATGCTTCAGTCAAACAGATAGGCCCAGTTTACAACAGGATTCCAGCCTTTTATGCTGTACAGAATCCCTCTATCCCTTCCTTCTTCCCATCTTTTTTTCCATTCGATTCCATCCCCACACAAGATTGTTACAGTAGAATTAAGATTGAACAAATCATTCAGCCACTGTATCTGTGTTTTGAGCACAGTAGAAGTCATTTGTAGCCAGTTTTCTCTAGTCTGTACACTAAAAGTAGTATTTTCCGTTTTAACCTAGTAAATTTCCTGTCCCATTCCCAGGTAGGGTAATAACGGTTGTATTATTTAGGAAATTCTTCATAAAGACTCAACAATAAGTTACTAGGAAGCTAGATTTCTAGATATGCTGGTGAGAAAATCTGTCCTGCTTATTTCCAAACACTGGCCTCTTCCTCAGGTTTGAAGAAATAACTCATGATTTCTTGGGGAAATGACTTTCTGGGAGGCTTCTCCTGTACTCCAGCAGTAAGTGGGCATGTGTTAATTTTATTACTGACTTGTGATGTTATGTCTTTCAGAACCAGAGGCAGGAGAGGTGTCCCCTCCGGTTGGTGCTGGTGTCAATAGCAACAGCTGGACCTTTAAGTACGGACCAGGCAACCCCAAACAATCTGGTCCCGGTGAGTTGCCAGACAAATTCATTATCCCAGGATCTCCTGCAATCATCTCCATCCGGCAGGAGCCTACTAACAGCCAAATTGACAAAAATGACTTCATAACCTTCGGCAAAAAGGAAGAGACCAAGAAAAAGAAGAAAAAGAAGAAGGGTAACAGGACCCAGGAGAAAAAGGAGAAAGGGAATAGCACGACTGACAACAGTGACCAGTGAGGTCATCGAATGGAAACAAGCCACTTAGCCAGTTTTTGTAATAATGGCAAATCTCTCCCATGTAGCAACTCCCTGCTCCTTTTTCCTATTGACATGAGTCCTATTGGAGACCTCAGAAATCTGCAGGAAGTTCCCTGTGTCTGTCTAGATCACATTTAACAGATTTTGTCTTAAAAGCTTTGCTAAGTCTGGTGTTAATGCTTTCTCTCCACTCTGGCTTGTTTTCAGAACCTAAAAAGCAGACCCAAGTTTCCTTTCTCCTCCGTCGCAAAGGAGAGGCTTCCCAGCCCCGCCAGTGAGAGGTTGGACTCTCTGCCCTGTGCTCCGGGGATCCTGTCTTGATGACACTTGCAGGACAGGCTGAAAGGTTGAGATTGAGCAGCTGGGGGTGGTGTGTGTGGCCGCTGGGTGTGCGTGGCTACCACCGGTATTCAAATGTCAGATACTGGCTGGTGTGAGCCATATTAGACTAGTACACAAGAAAGCCAGGGAAACAGGCAAATAAACAGAAAGAGTTACCACTGGGAGGGGAAACGTGAAACTAAAAGAGACCAGACTTTCTGAATCTTACAATTCCAGAATTGGTGGCCACCCTCTAGGGAACAAAACTACTCTTACTGACAAGGCTTTGGGAGTGCCTAGAGTCTGTTGGCTGTGGTGTCATTTTACCTAAAGCCTGTATTGAAAGTACAAGCCAACAGATCAGTGTTTAAGAGAGGACCAGCCAGGGCAACAGAAGCAGATCTGATGTGTTTCCTGTTTACGCCCTTATGCTCACTTTACTAAAAATTCCTTTGCACATAATGTTTATGAAAAGGCCAGATCCTTTTCCAACAATACATATGCAAAAGCAAAAAAAGAAAGAAAACCCTAACACCTCACTTTATGCTGTTTGTTGTTTGATAGATTTATTTAAGAAGAAAGTCTATAGCTATAAATCTTTAAAGAAACATATGATGAATTCCCCTAAGCTCGCCTCAAAAGAGAATCCAGTCTACAGCCATTTAAATGACCATTGCTGCTACAGAAGTGCTTTAAGAGAATTGCCTGAAACACCTGTATTATACCAGCCACCTGCCAATCACAGCTTTACTCTTTCAGGTCACTCTGGGGCTGCCTCTTGCATGTATTAATTACTAAATAAAAGGATCTTTCTCTCTCTTTTCTAAGAAAAATGATGTGCACTTTGAATACACACTTGTCTAATCGACTCTTATCAAGACCCAGAAATTGAAGAAAAATATTGTTTTCTCATACATACAGTGAGCAGACTTTTCAGTCTCTAATTCTGTGACTTGTCTTGGTGTGCTCGCCTACACCTTCTCTGGTTTAGTTTTCCTTTTCTATAACACTCTGAATTGATAATATTGCACATATGATGTTACCTGAAATCAGTCTCCCATATGTATGCTGTATGCTATTATAAGACTCCTGAAATATACTTACTCTGTGCTTGTGTATGTGAATGTTAATGCAATTATTACCTAGAGTGAATTTTAAGCTTTATCGTTGAATGTAATTGCATTATATTTCCTTTTGTACACCTGTGAAAAAGTGGAATCGTGTTTTTTTAACCATTGTTAATCAGTTTTTGTGTATGAAAGACATAGTAAAATTTCTTTCTTAAATCAAGATGCTGGTGATTCAAGGAATTTTATTTATGGTCAGCCAAGAGCTGTCTCTTGCCAAGACTGTTGCTGGCAAGGGAATGGTTAAAGCTGTTTTTTCTAGTAACAATTCTGGAAGGAATAGTGAAGGTATTTCCTGAGGGTGTACAAGCACAAATTTTACCAATCCGACCTCTTTGAAGTGGCAGAATGCTTTGAAATTGGAATGCTATCTGGAATATCAGCTTTTAGAAAATAATAAAATTTATTGTCATCTTAAATAAGATTTTTAATTTTGTTATGTATAACTTAGAAGTTTGATTGATTATATTATCTATTTAAAAGAATATAAAAGGGGTAGGAGTCTGTTATTTAAAAAGACATTAAATCTCAAAAAAATCCCTGTCTTGTCTATTCTTAGCTTCATTCTCCCATATTTTGAAGGGTGTGTAACTTCAGCTCTGCAGGATTGCATGGGGTAAAACTTGTTGCCAACACATGTGAATCATTGCTACATTGTAGGCTGTGATCATTTTGCCCCACTGAAGCCCATGTAACTGACCTTACGTGCCTTTTGAACTAGGAGAATCGGGCTAATTTATTAATGATGATAATTATAATGTATCTGTACAGCACTTTTTAAATTTGTGAAGTGCTTTCCAATCCATGTTAGTTACTAGTTATTACAGCTGTAAGGATAAAACACATCATGTAGATTCATTTTTAATTGGTGCTATTGGTATTTCCTCTGTTATTGCTAATAAATGGAAAATGGTGGTATGAAAGAAATGGTGGTCATTTATAAGAGTAGGAGAAAACAGAACACTGCTTTTTGTTAGCTATTATTACTGAAGAAAGTAGCGGCAGTATGAACCTTATCACTCTGGTTATTATCCTTCTTTTTATGTTCATCTCAAAGGCAGAACACCCAATGGACCAATAATCAAAATCCTCAATATTACCAGAATAGGTAGCCATGAAATTGCTGGTACACTATTGTGTCTTATCTGGTAAGAATAGAAACAAACTAATTTTTATCACTAAAGCCAATCTAATCATATTGTTCATTATGTGTTTGTCCCTTGCACTATTCTACATTTGAAGTCTAATAATGTCCCAAGAAGTCATGTTACCTTTATTATGACAGAATAAATGTCACCTGTTCTAAATAAGTTCAGTTCATAGTATATGTTCTTTAACAGATACACTTTATTGTCTTTCTATAGTTAAATTTTTATGAGCATAGGTTTTAGGTACAATGCTTCTCAACTTGGAGCAAGTCCCCCCTCCCACCTCCCTCGGGGACATTTTTTCCATGTCTAGAGACATTTTTGGTTTTCATTATTTGAGGTAGGGGGTATTATGGTGCATCTAGTGGGTAGAGACAAGAGATGCTGTGAACACCTTACAATGCACAGAATAGCCTCCCAGGACAAATACTTTCTCTCATCCAAGTGCCAAGATTGAGTAACCTTGAGATAGAGTGAATGTATAATTTGTTTAGTTCACTTTTAAAATGGAAAGGAGACACCATTAATACCAGATGCAAGATATCAGTGAGTTGTCCCCGCTAAGTGCAATGCATAAAGTCTGTTTGTTGGGTACGTGGATGCAGCTCCATCACCAGCTCGATGGGGGACCTTGGGCAGCACCTGCTGCGCTGCTCTCAGCTTTCCAGTCTGTGTCCTCCTTTCTAAGATTGGCTATAGTACATGCCTCATATATTTGTGGGAAATTTTATCAAAATAATCTCAAGAAGGTTTTAACATGTCAGACATATCATAGTTCTCAATAAGTAGTTATTGTCAATAATATTTTTCCTTTATTTCCTCACCCTCTTTTTATATAGGTACTTTTCCTATTGGTTAAAATGTAAATGAGATAGTTAAATAAATCAACTAGTAAATAAATCAGTGAGTAAAATATTTTACTTAATATTCCACTCTTTCCTCACCCTGGAAGAAAAGAAATAAAATAATTTTCATGACTCTGTACCTATTTCCATCAGTTCCATAAGTAGTCAAGTGATCACTTCTGGAAAAATTCCAAGTCTCGGGATCAATGATAGTGCATTTTATGTTTTTAAGATTCAAAACCAAATCCTAAAGTACAAATGTAGCTGACCAAACACTAATTCAGCTCATGTGTTAAATTTAGATTTTAAAACCACCAAAACATTAAAAGATGTATGAAAATAAGTAAACAAAAACTAAGACATGAGGCATTGAAAATCCCTAGGAATTTCCCCAGGAAATGGCAAGTTGGCTGTTCCTTAGCTGCATTTAATCGTATCTTCATGTGCCTCCTTTCCTTGTAGAAAAAATTGATTATATTATTTCCCACCAAATTAACTTTGCTGTTGACTGGCAGTATACAGCTTAACCTAAATATCCCCTCTGATTTTGAGTATGTGCACACACACACACACACACACACACACACACACACACACACACACGGCAGGCAGATGTTAGTAAAAGAGTATGGTGTTGCCGAGCATGGTGGTGCATGCCTATAATCACAGCACTTCAGAGGCTGAGGCAGGAGGACCACTGTAAGTTCGAGGCCAGCCTGGGCTATACATTGAGTTCAAGGCCAGCTTGAACTGCATAGTGAAACCCTGTCTAAAAAAAAAAAAATCTATATATCTATATCTGTCTATCCATCTATATCTATCATCTATCTATATCTATATAGTGCTGTCTTCTGTTTCAAGTTGTGCATAAAAGTGGTACATAACAATTATAACCTCAGTTAGGTAAAATTCTTGTTGGTTTGTGTGCTCTACTGAGGTTGATCCATGAGAAAGAGCCTACTGAAACATGAAAAGCTTAAAAATCTTTTGCACTAAAACAAAGAAAACTATGAGTTTGGTTTTGAACTGAAGTTCCTCCAGGACTACACAAGTAGATTTATATCCATACTCTGTAGTCTAGTTTGCTTATAGAAATGAGGGAATACAATGGAAGCAGTGTAGTGAAGATGGAAGGCGTTGAAAAACACAACACGCAGCTATTTGTGAGGTTACAAAATCAACACATGACGTGGGGATTATCAGCCCACAACGAACATGAGCAGTGCAGACAACCACTCAACCATTAGCTATTCTTAGAGCAGAGCTAAAAACACAATTGACAGCTCATGCATAAACGTATAGAGGACTGATTAAGCAGCTCCCATTTTTATGCTTTGCTATCAGCATGGTTATTTAATTTCATGTGATACTGATTTTTATTATGAAATCAGTTTATGTTGTAATAAATAAATAAAGTAATCCAGAAGTGTATTAAGAAGAGTAACTTTCTCCATGAACTCCTTTCACTTACCCTGCACACTGGTATCCGGTGTTAACATTCTCTGTGCACGTATTTGTGCTTATCACATACACACAGGTTTGCTTTCTGTTTTGTTTCTTTGATTGCTGTCACTGGTTTTTGAAATAGGGTCTCACTATTTAGCCCAGGTTGGCCTTGAACTTGCATCAATCCTTGTGCCTCAGCCTCCTGAGTGCTGGAATTGTAGGCATGTGCCACTATACCTAGTTAGGTTTTTTCTTTTTAATAAAAACAAAAGAATGCCATAATTACTTCTCTATCTTTTTTTACCCTGTCTGTTTTTTAGAACTTTAAATAACATAAAGGCTTCTGCAGGTCAACTCTAGGATATTCTTTTAAATTCCTGTGTAACTTCCTCACAATGACTAGATGGCAAGGTATCTAACTTTCCCATTATTAACGATATTTTGTTTGTACCCAGACATTTGCTATTAGAACTGAAAAGCAGTACTTGTTTTCAAGGGTAAGTGTAGTACCCGAGTTGGATGAACCCTGGTGCAGATATGAACTGACAAGGAAGTTTGGAAGGTCATTATACACTTTATGTGGCTTCTATAATAATCACATCCCTCTGTCTGAACACAGACTCATTTTTAGTGCTCTGTAGTGCATTCAGATTCCGTATCTAGATGGAAAACAGACAGCCATTCACAAAAAGAGCCAGAATTGCTTTCAAAGTATGTCTTCTGTAGCTGTCTCTCTTACTTTGTTTCATCCTTTTCTATCTTTATAAACCAGCTCTCCTCTTCTCTACACCTTGTAAGTTCATATTCCCTTGCTTCTAGAGACCCATGAAAACCTGATCTCTGTTTCTAATTCCTAATTCTAAATTCTTCATGGAGAGCAAAGGTGATTGGATGAGCTTGAGTCACGTGGGCACCTATGGTCCCACTACCCCTGGGCTAGGGAGCTGTGGAACTCTAAAAAGAGAGCTCTGATACTTAAGGATGACTTCACCAACTTGCTGCAAGCTGCCCCCCAGGTGTGTAGTAAACATCAGTGTATAGGATTTGGGGAAGTTAGGACCTAAAGAAATTTATTTAATAATGAGAAAATTTAGTACTAGAAAAAAAGAATAACTCCTTCCATGTCGTATAGCTAGAAAATGACAAAGCCATCCTCCTATTACCATGTAGTATAAGGCCAGAGGCTGCCAGGACTGAATGACAATATCATTTTATCTTTGAGAGCCACTAGCATAATTTAGAAAGGCCACACTAGTTTTATAAGAACATATATACATATATATATAATTTTATTTTATTCAAAATAAAATATCAATATTTATTTCTCTTTAATGATTCTAAATACAAAATGTACAAAATATACAGAAGTATAGAATTTAGAAAATAGAAAGAAAGGACTTACATTAGATGTACATTAAGAGTTTGGAATCAATTCTTCTATTCCTTTTTTGATGCACATATAACTGGTGGTTGAAAGTCCCCAATAAATAGCAGCCATCTTCCTTGCCTAGGATATAAGTTAATTGATAAATTAAGATAAAAGATTGGCAAAGAAAGGCAAAAATATTAATTTTATCAGTGATAAAGTTGAGTTAGAGGACATAGGTTAGTTTGAGTGCCTAATGTGTTTGTTAAATGAACTCCAGAATTAGCCAGATCTTTCATCACAATATCAGGCAAAAAGAACAGCATAGAGAAGAAAAGCGCTACTACTCCCAGCAGGCAGCTTAGTTTCATGCAGAAAAAGAGGCAGAGATGAGGAAAATAACAATTGCCTATTCTTGCCCAAATTGCTAGTCAAGCAGGTCACTCTGCTCTCCTGAGGCAGTGAAGAAAGGGATGTATAAAAGCCTGAGAGATGCCTGAGTTCTCTTTGCAGAGAAGGAAGCAGTAGAAAGGAGAAGACACATTTTTAAATAAATATGTATAATGTCTCCAGAGAGAGCACAAATCTTACTTTCTGAACTTGCTCTTTTCCCGCATATATTGTAAATCTTTCATTTATTTGTGTAGTATTTCATGATATGGTTATAATTTATCTAATCAGTCCTATTAGAAGATATTAAATACTTTTAAAAGTTTTACTATCACCAGGCATGGTGGCACACATCTGTAATCCCCAGCACTCAGGAGTTTGAAGTGGGGTGACTGCAGTGTTTGAGGCAGCATGGGCTGCTTAGGAAGCTTTAGGACAGCGTGGACTATATAGCAAGACCCGGCCCTAAAAAAACAAAACTAATTTTTACTACCATAAACAGTGCTACCATGAACACTTTGACCACATTTGGCACCTTAGTTCAACTACTCCCCCAGGATAAATTCCAAAAAGTGGAATAAAATGAAATAATTAAAAGAATATGCACATTAAACTTTTTATACGCATTTCAAAATTGGCCCTAGAAATGTAGCATTCTCCTTTCTAGCAGTTTATGAGAATTTCTACACCTTGCATAATATTATGTGTTATCAGTCTTTTTCATTTTTGGAAACATGATAAGCAGATGATTGTCATTTAATTTACCTTTATTTAATCTTCTTGAAGGTGCACATTTCCCCCCATCCCTTCCTTCAGAAGAGTATAATTTGATAAGTCTAACTTATGTTATCAACTATTTACCAGAATACAAGAAGCCTTTAAGTAGGTATGCTGCCAATTTGGCTTTGAAACAAAGTGAAAAATTGATGGTGTTGTGTGGCCCAGTGGATATATTAGATAAAATGCAATGTGATCTCAGAATCAAAGTTCAGTCCATATACTTGTACAATGGATAATTACCATAATAAGTGCAGACTTGGCATTTCAGCAGGGGGAACAGAGTGCATTAGGCCTGTGTCCCATGGGTCTCTCGCTGCATCTGGAATTTAGAAACCATCAAGCACAGGAGGCCAATTAGCTTGGCTATAGAGCTTCATAAGGACCAAACCCAAGGATACAAAATTTTGTTTTCCATTTTCCTGAAAAGGAAAACCTAGAAAACTCACATGAATTGTTCTTGGTTCTTTGGGTATGTAAATGGAAATATGGGTGATTCGCAGACCTGGAGCTTGCTCGATGTAGGTATTGGATTTACTGAAAAAAGTACTAACAACACCAACACAGGAAACTTTAACACTAATGTCTAACTATATATCAGAAAAATAATTTAAAAGAATGAATAGCTGTAAAGATTTTAGAAATTGTAGGGCATGGAACAAATACAATAAATAGGAGCTATTTTTAAAAACTTGACAATGCGGCATCTGAACTCATTTTGTGTGACTGAGAATTGTTTTCTGCTTCTTTCCCTTCCTTCTCTTCAAAGTGCTCTAATTTTCCTCATTAAACCCTCTTTTCATCTTGTATATACAGTGCAAGTCAGGTTATAGTTGAAACTTCCAATAACCACTGAGAATAAAACAACAATCAGAAACTCAAAAAGCTGCAAAATGAAACAATTTACATTAAATTCAGTCTACCTAATATTTAATTAGGTTAACATTTAACTTTTCCAATTCAATGTATTTCATGTGGGCCATGTAAATTTACTTTTTCTGAATATATTTGCAGATCTTAAATGTAAGTTAAAGCTGGGAGCAGTGGTACACATCTCTAATCCCAGCTATTCTAGAGGCTGAGGCAAGAGGATAGCAAGTTTGAGGGCAGTCTGGGTAACTCTGTCTGGAGATGAAATTAGAGGGGGAGAGAGAGAGAGAGAGGGAGAGAGGGAGAGAGGGAGGGAGAGAGATAAGACGAGGTCTGGGTTTATATAGCTCAGTGGTTGAGCATTTGCTTAAGGCCCTGGGTTCAATCACCAGTACTACAAAAAGAAAAAAAGAAAAAGTAAGTTGACATTTTTCTCGCTTAAATTTTGAGGATTCATATAGGATACTCTTAAAGTTACTTCTTATCTTAAGAAAACATGCACATTTTAGGCTAGAGTTGGAAAAGGAAAGTGTCCAAAGAAGAGCTGGTCACTTTCTGACAACTATTCTATTATTATCAGGAACCCCCAAGTCATTTAATTCTACATTTCTTTTTCCTTTTTCTCTCTCTTTGCCCACCTGTGAAAAGCAAGTGAAAAAGTAGAGAGCTAAGAGGAGGAGACAGCGATGCAGGTAGACTGAAGCACACGAATCTGTATCATACTAAAGAAGCCATAAATACCATTTGGTTATAGAAGGAGATAATATAAATTAAACCATAGAAAAATCAGAGTAAAACAAAAGTGTATACCTATTAAACACTCATTGGAAGAACTTTCTAAACTTGAAGGCAGTAAATTAAAGAACAGGGAATATAATAGATACAATTACATAAATTTATTTCATATTCTCAAAGTAAAAATAATAGAAATGAATTGTCAAAGTTTAACAGAACATATAATGAAGGATAATTTTTATCTTAAAAAGAAATCATACAAATGGGTGAGAAAAATGCTCAGGCTCCAAAACATATGATGATTTAATAGGGAATATTAAAATGTTGAAAATATTAGACTGCTTAACCTCAGCCACACCCAAAGGTAAAAAAATTGAAATAATGACACACCCAATGTTACCTGTAAAATTACTAAGTAGTGCCGGGGGCTGTAGCTTGGTGGTAGAGCACTTGTTTGGCTAGAATGCATAGGGTTCCAGATTGAATTCCAGGTACTACAAAAAATTATTAAGTATTTTTTAAGTCCTAATTTCTGATCTATTACACAGATGGGCATTTACATTTCTCTTTTCCTCTGTTCTGGAGGAGGTTAATGACTTCATGTTTTTAGCCTCTCTACACTTGGTTCCTTATTCCTTAGAGAAAAAGATTTTCCAGACAAGATAGTTTGAAAGGGTAGGTTGGGCATGCATAAACATTCTCTGCTGCGTTTCTCTTTCTTGGATCAAACTCACCTGCAGTCTTATTCTACCCAACTCCTGCTGATATGATGGGGATGCCTAGCTTGGGTTCAATTCTAGACACCAGTGTAACAACCATTTGTCTAAAGAGATAAGCACATTTTGTAATATCAGATTTGTCTGTGATAAAAGTGACATTTTGGTCTGCATTCACCTTCTTTCTCTCACATGTCCCTTGCTCAGATATTGGCCACTGGAGAACAATATGGCTTTTCTTGAAATGATTAAATGTAGAATTACCATGTGACTTAACAATCTCATTTTTGGGTGTATACCCAAAGAGATATCAATATACTCATGTCCATGGTAGTGTTATTCATAGTAGCTAAAATACGGAAACCAGACCAAATGTCCATCAATGCATAAATAAGACATGCTCTTACATGTGTGTAACATACATATGGAATATTAATCAGGCTTTTAAAAGGAAGATGCTTCTGATAATAAACACTATGACATTGATGAACGTTGGGAACATTATGATAAATGGAATGAGCTAGCTACGAAAAAATCAAATACCATATGAGTCTGCCTATGTAGTATAGTTAGAGTATATGAAGTCATAGACAGGAAGTAGAGTGTTTGCCAGGGTCTAGGGGGAGGGAGAAGGAGGAGTCATTATTTCATGAGCACAGTGTTTCAGTTTTACCAAATGAAAAGGGTTAGGGAGATGGATGGTGGTGATTATTGTATAAGGTTATGAGTAAATTTTAAATGGATAAGTTGGTACATTTTATATTATTTTACCACAAAATTGAAAAAGATTAGACATCAAAATGAATTTAAGATCAAGTAAAATACACACATTGAGGGACAATTGGAGTGGAGGAAGGCAACAAAACTATTAAAAGTAAATGGGGCATAAGGATTAGCTTTGTTAAGTATATTTTTAAAAGATTCAAAGTAAAAGTGGCTTAATGGTGAAGAAAAGGAGGAGGAAGAGAAAGAAGAGGAGGAGGAGGAGAAGAAGGAGAAGAAGAGGAGGAAGAGGAAGATGAAGACAAAGATGAAGAGAAAGAAGCAACAGCAGCAACCTGGTGGTAGGGAATCTAGGCTCATAGGTAGGTTTGCAGTGCTATTATTACAGATGGAAGGATACCTCCTTTGCTCTGTTAGCCTTAGCATGGAACTTGCCAGTGGCCCAGGGCTCCCATAGTTCAATATGGTTGCCAAATCCTATTCCAACCTTTTTTAACAGCTGAAAGAAAGGAGGGAAGTTTCCTAAGATGGGTCCCCAAGAGTATCCCCTAACACTTGTTTACATTTCATTGGCAAGAAAAGTAAATCACATGATCACATACCTACAACTAGATGCATGGTGTCACCTACTAAAAGTCAAGTTCTTTATTTAAATAGAACAAAATATTGGAACTATAGACACTACCACAAAACAGGTGAAATTAAAAATATAATCTCAAAGTGAGAAGGGTTCTATAAGACAATGTCACATCTGGGTTGCAGCTGCCAAAGTATGTTGTGCCTGTGTCTGGACCACCAGTTCAGTAGAGAAATAAAGAGGAGGAGCCCAAGGAAGTTGCCAAGCAGAAACAAGCTTTACTGCAAAGAAGCTATATAGATTTCTCTGAAGAGAAGGGGCTCCAGAGCTGGAAAGCCCAATGTGGGACCTGTGGGTGCTGTTATTGGTGGGTGCTGTTATTGGGGTGTGTATGGTTCTTTTTTTTTTTTTTTTTTGGCGGTACTGGGGATTGAACTCAGGACCCTGTGCTTGCTAGGCAGGCGCTTATTCCACTGAGCTATATCCCCAGCTCCGGGTGTGTATGGTTCACCTTGATCTCTCCCTCAGTTTTGGAGGGTCAGCATGTCATTGGGCTCTAGGCTGTTGCTAGGGGTAGGACCTGTATCACCCAACTGCTGGAGGCTGCCTGATTGCTATACCCATCTGGCCCAGGAATATTTAACTTTTTTTTTCCAAGAAACCACCCCAATCACTGCCCTTCTCTTTGTTTCCTCTTTCTCCATGGGCTCAAGTCCTTGTGCTGTTCCTACCTACTAGAGACCTCTTTTCCCTACAAAAACAAAAGAGAAAATATTTATTTTGTGTACACAGATATTTAAAGTTGCATTGCAAAACACACTATGAAAAAAGTCAAAAGCCTGGATATAGTCATGCAACTCATAAGGATGTTTTGTTCAGTGACTACCATATATCTAATGGTAGTCCCATAAGATTACAGTACAGCTGAAAATTCCTGTGGTCCTAATGTTTTACCTGTACCTTTTCTATGTTTAGATACACAAATTCTTATAATTATTTCCCTACAGTATTAAGGAAATAGCATGTTGTACAGGCTTAGCCCTTGAACAATAGGTTATACTAATGGCAAAAATGTGCAGTAGGTATACCATCTAGGTTTATGAAGCATACTCTATGAAGTTTGTACAACAAAATCATGTAACAACACATTCTCAGAATGTGCCCCCATCGTGGAGTGACTTGTGACTACATATTACTATTCATATAGAAAAAGGCTAACTTCTCTACATATTAGTGTGTTTAAACATTAGTAAGAAAAAACAGAAAAGAATGCAACAACAAATAGCAAAAAAGAAATTATTTAAAAGGATTAAATTGTATGAATCTAATGTAGCATAATATACTAAAAGTTTTTTAGAAATATAAAATTATACAAATATTTGACCGTCCCTCAAAAACTAACTCTTGAACTGCCTGGAAATGGGGAAATTTTTATTCTTTTAAAAGATAAAATAATTATTCAGAAAATGTTAAAGAAATCCAGTCTTGGGGCTGGAGATATAGCTCAGTGGAATAAGCGCTTGCCTTGCAAGCGCAGGGTCCTGAGTTCAATCCCCAGTACCGCAAAAAAAAAAAAAAAAAAAAAAAAAAAAAAAAAAATCCAGTCTTATTTGTATGATCTACATACACTCAAGTGGTGGTTGTTAGGTCTGCACAACCTGAAATACATGTATAGTTGACAAATTTAACACAGGAAAACATTAGTATATCCAATTAAATTTGAATTTCAGATAAATAGTGAATAGTTTTTAGTATGTGCCACACAATATTTTGGGCATTCTTATGGGAAAACACTCCTTTTTATCTGAAATTCAATCATAACTTGTTTCTATACTTTATTTGATTGTGCCTGGGTTCTACCACAGGAAAAACATATCAGAATCTTTGTGTCATGGGCATTACCATTTTTAAAAATTTATCAGGTTAGAATCACCTAATGTACAGCTAAGACTGAAGATCACTCTGCTCTAAAAAAATGTTAGTTTTAGATGAATTAATTAAGTATATTAGCATCTGAAGAATTGACTTTAGGTGAGTTGATATTAAGGTAAACTAAATTCTTCTCACAACCTTAGCATGCTATTTTAAAGATTGTTCTAAAAAACAAACAAAAATAAAAACAAAGAAACTAAAAGTTGGTGGCACACATCTAGAATCCCAGCACATAGGAGGCTGAGGTAGGAGGATCTCTGTGAGTTTGAAGCCAGCCTGCGCTACATAGTGAGTTCAAGACCAGTTTGAACTACATAGTGAGACCCTGTCTCAAAAACTAAAACAAAACTAAAAAATCTGTGTCCTTTTAAGATATTATGCCTTCTAAGAATGTATTCATTTTGTAGATAGTATTTACAGGATCTCACTTTGAGTTTGGCTCCTGCCTCTGGCTCCCTTCTTTCACAAGGAGTCTTTCACAAGTGAGGACTCTTAGACAAGGCTGAAGCTGAACATGCTCTCCAACTTGGAAATTAAGGTTGGAACATCTGGGTTTTAAGTTAGCCATGACTCAAAAATCTTTTACTCTTTTGGACAGTTTTATTTTTCACTTGCTTTTGTGGTGTAAGTGTTAAAGATGTAGCCTGAGGCAAACTCAGCCCTCCTAACCCATAATTAAGTTAAGTAAAGAAAAGACATCATAGTGAAAATCTCTGGTTTTGTTCAGTGTTGCTCAGAAAATAGATCAAACTTACTTTTCCAGACTTTTTCCAGGACAAACTGTCCCCTGAGGGCGCTTCTCAGTGGTGAAAGGCCTATCAGTCTCCTCATCAGCTCCAAACCACTGCTGTGGCAGAGAAGAATGGGCTGTTATTTGATGCCAAATTGAATCTGCAGAGATTCCGCGAACTACAACTAGAGGATTATTGCAGTGACTCAGTACGTGTGTATCTGCTTGCGATTTTCAATACTGATAGCACGCTCGACTTACTTTTAATTTCCTCTTAAATATTAGGATGTTTCCAAGTGCGCACGATGACTGATTAGCCATTGTGCTTCTGATCTGGTGATAGAATGTAGCCAACTTCTAAACTAAAAAAAAAAATTAATCTGTGAAGTTCTAACTGAACTTTCTGTATTTCAAGAGTGCTCATCCTAAGCATAGAAACACATGTGTATTCTTTAGTTCGATCTTAATTTTAATAATTCTTGTTGCTCTTTGGCTCTCACAGGCCACTGACTCATTTGAGTGCTGTCATGACTGTCACTCGGCCATCATCCCAATGTCCTGATCTCTTGAGAAGCATATACTTCAGAAGTGGATTTGACTTTTTAGAAGTAGCAATCTAGAACTTTAATTTGCCCTGCTATGGTTAATATCTAAGGCAGTGAAAAGATACTCTCAGCGGTTGGCAACGGGCCCTGGTGTCCTGCCTCCATGTTTGCACTGACACAGGTGGGCATCTCTGTGGTCTTGTGCCTACAAGAAGACACTGGTTTTTAGATAAGTGAGAGTCCCAGAATTCTGACACAAAACATTTAACCTCTCACCCCTCACCCTTTTACAGCAAGATACCTGGAGACCCTCAAAATTAACTTCATGGTTCGTGTCAGTTTCCCACAGCGTAGAGCCCTCCCATCATCTCTTTTGCAGAGAATAACTCCCATGTAGCTCGGCAGATTTACTCCTTATAGGATACTTCACCCTGCCTAAGCCCTGAAACACCTCCAGTATGCCCTCCTATCAGCTATTAGCAATGTTTCTCACATACTAAACTTCTTTTCTGAAAATTTACCTTTTAATTTAACTGAAATATGATTCTTCATTTGTTCTCCATTTATTCTGCTGTTTCTCCTTAGCCTTCTTACCACTGGGTGTAAAGTTTAAAAACTCCCTTCCTTGCTTCTCCCTGTCAATTCTAGATTACCCTACTGTCCTTCTTCCTTACAATGTTCCTCTTAGAGTCTAATATCATCAAACTTTGCCACCCACTATCTACCTTTGAGGCGTTTATCTACTGACTCCCTGTCACTCACCTTCATATTTTGAGGATTTTAATTGCTGATTCTCTGTTATTCTCTCTAGTACTTTTCCAGTCTTAATACTTGTGGATTTCAGCATGTACATGGATTTTCTTTTCATAGCCTGGTGTCCTGACCCCTTCACTTCAGCTTTCCAAAATCAACACTCTACTGTTCTCAGCCACGTTTTCCCATCTGAGGCCCAGTGAAGACATCATGTAATCAGCTACTGAAACACTTTGCCAATATCAATTTCAAACATCAAGCTTTCTGTCTATCCCCTCCAGTTTTTCTAACGTGATCTCTAGGACCTTAACTTTAAAACCAACTTCAACCCTTCGAGCACATAAAATCTGTTCATTCTATCATCTTTTCCATAACCCTCACCATCCGTATATGTTTTTTGCTAAAGTCTAGAGTCCAGCACTTTAATCACTCCATTTTCTACACCCTTAACTCCCTGACCCTCCCCCACTTTAATATACTTGCTCATAAAAACCCAAAGCTTCATAAATCCAAAATTTTGCCTCTATCAGACTTTTGTTTACACAGATTCATGTGGGGAGAGAAAACATCACAATATTTCTAGCTCTTCTCAATTTGTATATGTGATTATAAATTTCAAAGGGCCCTTAATGCTGCCTGCAATCATATACAGTCATTTCCTAGCCCACTTACTCTCCCTTCCTCATCTATGCTGCCTTGACCTCTTCATATCATGATAGCATTCTAAACTTCAACACATCCTTTCTGTCAAGACAGCCTCTTCTTCCTTCAGGGATAAATGCAGCGATCAGAGGAGTGAGTCCACCAGTTCTCACCATATCTGCCTATTGGCTTGTCTTATTTTTCTATACCTCACCTTATGTTCTGTGCTAGTAGATGAACTATGTTCATAGTTAAGTTCACCCACCTGCTTGTGCTCCAGCATCTTCCCATATCACATACTCAAGGGTGTTGCTTTCTACCAGCCCTGCGTTATTGCTTTTCTCCTTTCTACTGAAGCTTCTCCATCATTATACGAGCATGTTGTTATTTCTGACATCTTAAAATAACTATCTATTGACCTCATTTTTCCTTTATGCTACTGCTCATTTATTCTTTACAAACACATTCCTTGAAAGTGTTCTTCATATTTACAAATTACAGCTCCCCTGCTCTCCTAATTTCCCTTTTTACAAGATTGTAAAATAATTATATTTTAAAAATTAGGTCATTGAAAGGAACAGTTAATGCTTAGTTTTTTTGACCAATTTTGCATTTTTACATCTGGTAATCTAAGCAACTGATTTGAAAATAACAATATGCAATATAAAAATCATTGTTGAATCCCTACATCTTGTCTAGTGAATCTCTGTATCATCTCTAATATTTAAAAAAAAATTTAAATTCTCTTTAATGGTTTGATCAATCTTGCATTCTTATATCTGGTAATCTAAGCAACTTTATTGAAGATAACAATATGTAATATAACAACCACTGTTAATTTCTATCATTTTGTTTTGAAACCTTGTATCATTTTTAATGTTTTTGTTTTGTTTTGTTTTTTCCTAAGATGTTGGTATTTTGCTATTGTTCTTTTTTTACTATTCTTTTTAAAATAAAAAAGAAAAATTGGTACTCATTGCTACTTGAAATATTCCATCAAATTCATAATCAAATGCATGTCAATTTTCTTTCAAAAATACGTAAAATTATTATTTTTCAATTAAAAATAAAACAAGAAGTCCCCAATCCAGTTTTTATGAGCTCTGGTGCTACTATCCCAGTTCAAACTACCACTCACTTTTGTCTATATTACTTCAGTGGCCTGCTAATTTATTTTCCCTTATTTCATGTATATCCGTATCTGTATCTGTATCTGCATCTATCTCTACCTATGTCTACGTCTATATCTGTATCTATCATCTATCTATATCTCTATATATCTGCGAGATTTTTTATACCGTAAATTAAATCTCTATTCCAAACCTCCTATTAGTCCAGGTGCGGTGGTGCACTCCTGTAATCTCAGCACTCAGGAACCTGAGGCAGGAGGATCACCATGAGTTCTAGGCTATCCTTAACTGCACAGCGAGCTCAAGGCCAGCCTGAACTGCACAGTGAGACCTGTATCAAGAAAACCACTCTCTATTAGTTTGTTATCATGTTTTTTCTTTATAACACTTGCCAGTACCTTACACAGTGTCATATATGCGTACATTTGTAGCTCCCTAAAAGGCAGAGACTTTGTATTATTTCTACTTGTTCCCAAACCCTAGAAGAGTACCTGACACTTGATAAATTAACAATTAATACATACCGAATAAACAAATAAGTCACCAAGTCTTAAAAATACTCTGGTATGTGATATTACAACCTGGTAAAACAGAAGTAAGCAATAATTATCTGATAATACCTGCCCCTGTGCTACTTCACAGGGTCATATCATACAGCAGATTTTTCCCATGTTACTTTAACAAAGAATTCCAGCTTTTCATCCTAGATTATCTTTTCTTCACTTGCATGAGTTCATAGTCATTTCTACACAAAGCAGCAATTAATAAGCTAGCCTTATAAGCCCATTGAAAAGGGGAAGATATGTATGTGATAAGTATGGGTTCCTATCTATAGACATGATTTTCTACAGTGAGTTATTGTGGTGAAGAACTTGTGAAAATCTATGCGGTCATTTCTCCAGAAATTTTTCTTCTGCCAAGACATTCTTTATGAGAAGGAAAGATGAAATCCAAAGAGAGTTGTTAAGAGTGGTTCTCAAAATAGAGGCAAAGATCATAATTTGTTTATTCCTTCCACTTATAGAACTACTGCAATGTTCCAGGCATTATGCTATTAGGGGAGGAATAGAAGAGAATAGGATAGATAAGCCCGTAGTCACACAGAATTTACAATTAAGTATAGTACAGCATTTAGAGGATCAAAAATATATAAAATGATTTTAAATTGTAATTAGATTCTTAAGGAAATAGGTGCTGTGCTAAACTAAAAAAATCACACATACACAAAAACAGGGAGACTGTGATAGGCAGAATAATGCCTTCTCAACATATCTGCTTCTTAGGTTCCAGAATCTACTAATGTTATGTCAGATAGTAAGGGGGAAATAACTGCTAATTAACTAACTTTGAGCTCAAGAGATTATCTTGCATTATCTTGGTGAACCCAATATTGTCACAAAGGTTCTTAAAAGTAGGAGAGAGGCAGTAGAAAGGATGTCACATTTGGAGAAAGAGTTGGGGATACTGAAATACCAGCTTTGAAATTGGGAGAAGGAGACACAACCCCCAAATTCAGGTGCCTCTCCAAGTTGGACAAGACAAGAAAATCAGTTCTCCCCTATGATGCTTAGAGGGAAAGCAATTTTAATAATACCCTTGTTTTTAGCCCAGTTAGACATAGTTTAGACTTCTGACTTTCACAAATGTTAGGTAATAAATCTGATTTGTTTAAGGCCATTGTAGTGCTTTGTTACAGCAGCAAACAAAAAAACTACACAAGGATTTTAGATGGGAAAGTCAAAATATACTTCTCTGAAAAGGCATCACAGTGTCTGATTAAAGGCCTGGAAGGAACAGGTCATACACAAAGCTGATGATGACATATTCCAGGTAGAGAAAACTGTGAACTCAAGAGTGAAAAGAGATTTGTAGTTTTTAAAAACTGGTGGAGATCAGAGTAATCCAAGTATGGTGACTGAGGAGGAAATTAATTAACACGAGACTGGAATTTAGATATGAGTACTTTATGCAGGCCTGATAGGTCATATTTTGGATGTTAGATTTTTACTCTTAGTGTATTGGAAGATGTTGAATGTCTTTAAACATACGTATGACATGATCTGTCTTATGTCTTTTAAAAAGCATACTTTTTATTACAGTAAAACAAACACAAATTATAGTGTACAGCTCGGTACACTTTTAGAATGAATATACTCAAATATCTACCATCCAGATTAAGAAATAGAGCATTATCCCATCTCAGCAACCTTACCATGTCCAGTTCCATTCTGTGTCTCCACCATTGTCCAGGACCCTTGCTTTTGCTATCTAAACAGGTTTTCCAGTTACTGAGCTTATGTAAGTAGAAGCATACAGTTATTTTCTTTTGCTCATGAATATTTTGCTGAGTATTATATTTGTGAGATTTAGTCAAACATATACTTTTAAAATGTACTTTAGTCATACATGTATTTTTTTATTACTGTATATATTTCTGTTTACACGGTAACAACATTCTATCCATTCTGTGGGTGAAGTACATTTACATTGCTTCCAGAGTTGGCCTCTAAGGAAATTATGTTGCTATGATAAAAGTGAGTGGGTACAGGGAGACTTTAGGGATTTGCAATATTCTATTACAAGTTCTATTCTAATTTTATATGGGTGGTAGATAATTGAATATCTTTCCTTTATAAAAATGTATTGGGCTGCATACTGTGATTTATGCGTGTTATTTTGTACATACATGTATGCATTTCTGTCGGGTATATATACATCTATGAGTGAAATTAACCAGTCATGTACTTATATTAATGTTTAATGTTGCCAGTTTTCCAGAGTGTTATAACAATTTACTGTATGATTATTGGAGTTGCCCCATCTTTTGCAACACTTGAACATGTCAGCTATTATTTAGTCATTTTCTTGAGTACGTAAATACATTTCATTGTGATTTAATTTTCCATTTTGATGATTAATGATGAAAGTCTTTGCTTGTTGGTTATTTGAATATTCTTTTGCATTAAGTACCTGTTCACTGATCTGGTACCTAAGATTTTAGAAGATAAGTAGTTGAAGGGATTATTTTAGCCAATTTTATGCATTTGTTTGTCTTGATGCAAGATGAATGAAGTTTGGTATATTTATAGAACATTTATAAGTATTCCTTCACAGTGGAAGTATTATAGAAATGCAGATATGCTATACAACACCATTAAAGTTCAATTGATCAAATCATGCAACTGTGAGTTAAATCATGTTTGATCTCATCTGTTAAGATACCTTACTCTTGTCCTCCTCAGTAAGAAACTTAAGAAAGTGTCAGGCTGGGGATGTAGCTCTGGGCTAGACCATTTATCTTTCCCAAGTCTGACCCTCAGCACTTTAAGAAAAAGAGACAAAGAACGAATCATACCCTTTTATGAACTGAATTTATAAATAAATGAAATGGTGTCTTTTAAACACAAGCTTTATATAAATCAGTGATTCAAGGGGAAAAATGCAATGTTAAATAAAATTTCATTTAATGGCTTCCAGAAGAATTAATTTTACTAGTTTGAAGCTGAGTGAGATGTATTCCAAGACATAAATATGAGGAGGAAGAAGGGCATATCCAATTAATGGGCCTTCTGGCTGCCTGCCCAGAAAGATTCTGTGAAATCTTACACTGCAAGGTAAACCGGCCCTCTAGAGTACGCGGCAAGCCAGGCCAGAATGAAGAGGGCTCCCCCCAACAATAAATTAACTTTGCGCGGCACGCTTTATCGCTCTGCCCTGCATTCTGGCAGGCTTTCGCCCTTTGTCCCTCCCTTTGAGCTGGCTTGCTTTGTTTAGTCTCTTTTAAAGACCACTTAGCTGGGATTGTTAGTCTTTCCTCTTACCTCCTTGCTTCCTCTTCTCCTCTTTAATTTTTGTTCCTAAGGTAGCAAAGCCAGAGCAGAACCTTTTTTGGTGGGGGGGATATTGTTGCGTCACACGGTTATTGGCCGTGATAAGTAAACTCTTTCTTTGATCTTACGAACCTTCACAACTTTGATTTACCACTTACTGGCCTGTCTCTGGTCTTTCAATTATCAGAGGCCAATGAGCCCCTATCTCTCCGCCTTCTGAGGACGGGCTGCTCCTCATCCCTGAGCTCTGCAGCAACAGCCACTGCGATTACTCATGCAGCCCCAGCAAGGACGTGCTTGTGAGCTGGAGTGCCGAGCAGCCACACACTGGGGCTGACAGGTCGGGCGCCGGGCCAAGTAGCGCACACCACTGTCCTTCCATCATCCCTTCCTCGGCTTGTTCTATATTTGAAAAGCCGAGTGCTAAATTAATTTCCAGGGGCGGAGGTGGAGGGAGCTGGAGGGAAGAGTCGGACGGGCGAAAGCTGCAGTCGACACGCCCTCTGCTGGTTAAAGATGTGAACTGTCGCCGCCAAAGCTGCGAGAAAGAAAGCAATCTGTGAAAGGATAAATTATAACCAAAATTCCGCTTGATTTAATCTGTTTGGTAATCTCAAATTTGTCAGTCTCAAATAGCTATTTGTTCGTCTTTAGCAACTACGGAGAATTAAGTACGTTCTGATTCTAAAATGTAGTCCCATGTAATCTGCTATCCCGAATCCATTTTAATTTACCCTTGGGTTTTTGTGGTTGGAAACCGCGAATTAAAACCCTAGCAACGTGTTCTTTTGTGTAATTAGTTGCTAGGCAACTGGAAAAGGACTCCTAAACTGTGGCTTGCAAAACACTTGCGCTTCAGTACAGTCTCTTTGCCTAAAATGGTAATTTAGTGTGAACAAAAGACAGCTGGTGTTTGTATTTTTGAGATTAATTCACTGGAAAAAGAAAGCACTTTGTCCTCGGGCTGGTTTCTAAGCAGCTGCCAGGCAGCTAGGTCCAAAAGGAGGTACGGCCCCGGTGGCTCGCAGACCGCTCCGCCCTTTCTGTCTCACCCCTTTTGTCGGAATAAACCAACACTCGGAGGCCGGGTGAAATCCAGCACCTGTCTCACGGCACGACACCGTTTACGAAGCGTGTAGACTGCGGCAGCGAGCCAGAGAGCAGTTTTGCAGCAGGGGGTATTGTCTGATATCAGTCGGTTTTCCTGCCACTCTAAATGTCCCCAGTCAAGGGTTTTCTACCCCTCCCCACATCCAGTATTATAAATTGGTCGGTCACGAGGCCCTTGGAACCGGCTGGGATTGGCCAGTTACTCTGTCAGGTGAAAATCTCTGCGGGATCAGACTGGGCGCTGTCGCTGTCCGCCTCCCGGGTGCTGAACTGCAGGAGTGGCCAGGGAGACTTCCTTTACGTGACAGCTTCCGGTAGGGCGGGGTGGGGGTCACTCTCTAAAAGCAGGGTCCATCTGCCACCTGGTGGTTGACGAGGAAAATGCTATTGATAAAGTTGAAAAAGTACTTAGATTGAGACCCCAAACTCAATACACAAATTGGAGGGCTTTGGGAATTTTAAGCATCAGCAGGTGATTTTTGCGGGTTATTTTTAAAGGTCAGAGTGGGATACATGAAAATAGAAAGTTTCCAGAATAATCTCTAACTTTCACCCAAGAAAATAATTTACAAACATGTTTAAATTTTTCCAAATGTTTCTTCCAACATTTCTTGTTATCAAATAGATTATTTGAGAAGTAGCTTATATAAAAGTATTTACTAGTGTTGAAGGAACATATTTCATGAAAATGAATGCTAAGGAATCTTATTAGCTAAACACATTCAAAGAAGCTTAGCCTTGAGTACTATTCTGATCTTAGTTTCTAGAGGACAAAAATATGATGATATATAAAAGTGCTGGTCTTGTTTCTTTTAATCTTTTCTAGGGCTAGGTTACAAGTTAGGAGACAGTTGAAAATATAGGACACTTGTGGCATGCTTCTTATTTCTGGTGTTTGCATTTTTATTAATTTATAGAGTGATGATTAAGTGACTGTAAAATATGTATATACAGCTTCAGACAAGATGCCCTTAGATAGCTTTACATATAGACATTATCTAATAGATAACAAGAAAAACAAGAAAAAGAGGTGATCGCATTCTTTATTCAAATGTTATTTTTTTTCTAAAAATACATGGGAAGTTGAGCACTTTTAAACTAAGCTATGAAGTCAGAATTCCAAATGATCATTTAATTTCTATACGTATCTGATAGTAACCTCTTCTTCCCAGATAGTTTAATAACAAATGATTTCTATGCAGGTAGAAAATGCAGATCCCATGGAATGTTCAATGGATCAGTTACAGTGTAAAACCAATTCTAGCAAGTTAAGAAAAAATTCTTTCTCAAATATCAATTTCATAAAAAAAAAGATGTGTCCAAGAGGCACACTTAACTTTGTCAACTCAGGTAGTATTTGGAATTCTTATAAATTTTTCCTTTAGTCACACATGTATCTCAACATTTCTAAGATTCAAACAAATTTTATTGACAAAATATTAATTTAAATATAATTTTAAGGATTGAATTTAGAGTTGTTAATTGAATGATCTTCAATTATAAAATGAAGAAATTGTTCAGAATTTAATAAGTGGACTAATTATTATTCTAGCCCTCCATTTGATTAAATTAAAAAGTTTCCAAGCACTTCCTGATTTCATGGAAAAACACCTAGAGTCTATATTACCAGTGGAAAAACAAGCAGGAAAGAATACAGGCACAAAAGCCATCTGTTTAAAATAAGAATGTAATATAAAACTGGTATATTAATAAGATTGGTTTATGCCATGGCTTCTCATGTTACTGTGGGAGAAGGAAACACACACGTGTTGAACAATACGAGGCACTGTCACATAGAGCAGGTGGGTGATCGAGAACAGCTGCCATAAGCTGAACTGCTTAAGAAAGACTTCTGTTCCCAAAACATCCTGTTTCTACTAAAGTGAGTGAGACCTCAAATACATAAATGGACGCAATACAGGAATAGAATTCTAAAATAGTAGTAAAGTTTAAAGACGCAGGTGTAACCACTATTTTAAAACACACTCACTTCTTGAAAATAGCTTCTTTTCAGGCTTAAGAAGTATATAAAAGAAACTTAGAAAAGATCTTAGATATTAGTATGGTTGTAAAAATGATTGATAATAAATATCAATATGAAAAATTTAAAACTAATTAAAGTTTAGATACAATAATAGAAACAATAAATGGGAGAAATCTCTCTAATACTCCAGTTAAGCACTGAAAATGACAAAATTCTCAACAGAAAAATTCATAAACATTTAAACATGATTTTGAGGTAATTAAATGAAAATAAATGATATATTCTACATACATATTAGAATAAATTTAATCCTAAAATAATTCTACAAATACAAAATATAGACTCTTGAAGAACAGATGGGCCAGGGATCTAGCTCAGTAGCGCAAGCACCTGCCTGGCAAGTGCAAGGTCCTGAGTTTGATTCGCAGTCCCCCCAAAAGAGAACAGATTATGGGGTAGAAATAGTTTGTTATCTAGTGCAAGGGCTGAGCAAGTGACATGCAGAAGTATGGTGCACTGGCTTACTGAATATTTGGACTGAAGGGCTTGGGAGGCCTCTGCAGCAAAGTCCCTTTGACTTTTTTCTGCCCTTCTCTTTACCCTTTTCCTCCACTGACATGAGTGGTAGAAATAAAAGTTCCTCCTCCCCAAGCTAGTAATGAAAAGTAGAAATCCTCTTTTCTAAAGCAAGCTTTAAAACCTAGAAGTATTATTCCAACCTGCCTCTGTCTTTCTGTGTAGGAGCTGGCCAAAAGAAAATTCTTGTTGAGAGTCATATGATCTTTGTTCAAGAAAGGTCTGACTTGTACTTTTTAGGAAGGAGTACTACACAGCTATGCCAAGAAGGATCTGGACAAGTGCTCTTGTGCTCTCTTTCCACACTCTACTACCATCTACTACCCGTTTGTCCATCATATTTCTAAAAGGCCATACATTCTTCATCAAACCAGAGCACAAAAAATATATTTTCTCTATCATGTTTCTAAAAGGACATACATTTTTCATCAAATTAGAGCACAAAAAATATATCCCCTGGGCCTTGGGTCTTCATTTCTGAATGTCCCTTCATCCTGAAAAACTGCAAATAAGTGAATTTGTTTTTATTCTATTATTATTTTATCTTTATTATGCTACTCTCAGCTATGATCCTTACAATAGATGAGGAAAGATACAACACCTTACTGTCTCTATATCAGTGGAACTAATTGTATTTCTAATTACATTAGAAATAATTAGCAAATGTACTTCTATGATCTACTTGAGTAGATTTTAAAAAATGACACCAGATATGTTATAATAATTTCAAAATTCTTTTATGTGTATTTTAAGATTTATATAATAAGTAAATATATTAATTGAATTGGGAATAATTCTTACTATATCTTAGAAACTACTCACTAGTAACATTGCCTGGGAACAGTGTGCCACATTTTTTCAAACATTCCAAGACCATTAATTATGTATACAAAGAGTTAAAAATTACATTTCACCAAGAAATATGATTGATACCATTACATGATCAAGCTGTCAAACTTAGTACTGTATCCCTAGTGATAGTATAAAATGGCATGATATGCCTCCTGATGTGGTACATTTAGAAGAGTATAACATCACCTGTGTGGTATTTTTATCGAAATATTTAACCTGAATGGAACTCAGAGGAAATAATAAAAATTCTACATTATGAGATATGCTGTAAAAACCTCTTGAACATAGCAATGGTATCTGGAGGAGAATCACAAGTTCAATCCAGCTTAGGCAGTTTCAAAATTTTAAAAAAGGGATGGGCATGCAGTTCAGTGCAAAAGCGGAGGAAGGTAGCTCCTCAGAAGGGAGGAGAGCAATGTTGTGAAAAAGAAGTCATTCGTCATGAATAAAATCAGAAAAAGTGTCATGAAAGTGTCTCTTAACTGTTCAACTTAAAAGAAACCAAAGAAACTTAACAACTACAAGCAACATATTGCCCTTAGTTTTACGCTAGACTTTAAAAAAATCTGTAGAGGACATTTCTGAAACAACTGCTGAAATTCAGGTATGAAGAGTATAATATATAATAGTATTTATGTAACACACTGCATTTGTGTTACATTTCCTGAGATGAAAATATTATAAATGTTATGTGGGAGAATGTTCTTGTTTGCAAAATGTACATGTTAAGATATTTAGGGATTGCATATCATAATATCTGCAATGAACAGCAAAATAAAGCATTTACATCTTAGTTACATATTTCACATGAATGAAGTAAAACACCCCCAAAATTTGTAGCTAAGAACAACACTGATTCCCAGTCATATGCCTGAGATTCAGCAGGTGTAGAATAAGATAAGCTGTGTCCTGCTTTCAAAAGTCAGGTTGTGTCTGGAACTGTCCCACATGTTCCTCACTGTTCTTCAATCAGTGGCTCATCTAGAAGATACTCTTACCTAATGGTGGCAGAAAGGTGAGAGGACAAACCTAAAAAATGATACAATTCACATGGCAACCTGCCTCATTTTCTGTGTTAGTCTCCTAACAATTCCAAAGCAAATTACTGCAAGTTGGTGATGCAAAGCAATACAAATTTCTCCCACAGTTCTGGGAGCAAAGGTTGAAAGTAAGATGTTGGCAAGGTTCTGTGCCCCTCAAGACTGAAGGAAGGGTCCTCCCTTGGCACTACCTGGCTTCTGGTGGTTATAGCGATTCTTGGCATTGTTTAGTTATGGCAGCAGCAGTCCAATCTCTGCATCTATTTTCAGATGAACATTTTCCTTTTTTTAAAGACAAAAGGGAAACAATAACAAAATAACAACAATGGAGACAAAAGAATGCAAAAACAAAAAATACAGGATTTCAAAACAAGATGATAGAATTAACCATGGTTGTTATATTACATATTTTTATCTTCAGCAAACTTGTCAGATTACAGATGCGGTAATGCAAGACTGATCAAGCAATTAAAGATAAAAACAAGTAGTAAAAAACACATGAGAAATGCTACAGAGCTTCATCAAACAAGATAGTGGGAATTTAGCAATGGGTGTTATATTGCACATTATTGTCTGCAAACCAGCTGTTCTGATTACCAGATATAAGCATGCAAAATTGATCAAGAGAAAAGAAGTTTAAGCATTAACTGTTCCTTTCAACAAACCAATAGACATCTGCAACACACTTATCCCAGCTATCCTTGTGTGTGTGTGTGTGTGTGTGTGTATGTTGTTTTTTCCATTAGTTTTAAAAAGGAAATACAAAAAACAAAATAACAAAAATATAGACATTAACACAACAACATAAAAACAATAAAAATAATACAGAATTTCAAAAGAAAGTAACAAACTGCCTGTGAAATACTTCATAGAATCAACAACTGGGATCTCACCCTACTGAAAAGTTTCTGCACATCTAAAGAAATCACCAGCAGAGTAAAAAGAAAACCCACAAGTTGGGAAATAATTTTAGCTGACTGTCCCTTGCACAAAGGTCTATCTAGAACATATAAAGAATTTAAAAACATCAGCCCCTCCAAATTCAAAGACCCAATCCAAAAATGGGCAGCTGAAATGAATACTCATTTCTCAGATAAAGAAATGCAAATGGAAAATAAATACATGAGAAAATGTTCAACATCATCAGTCATTTGAGAAATGCAAATCAAAACAACTTTGAGATTTCACTTCTCCCCAGTAAGAATGGCTCTCACTAAGAAATCAACCAAATAACAAATGCTGGCAAGGCTGTGGAGAAATAGGAACTCTACTCCACTGCTGGTGGGAATGTAGACTGGTGAAACCACTGTGGAAATCAGTGTGGAGATTTCTCAGCAAACTAGATCTAGAGGTCCCTTTCAACCCAGCTCTTCCCTTCTGGGTACTTTCTTAGAAGATGTGAAAACACCTTATCACATCGATATATGTGCACCCATGTTCATAGTGGCACAATTTGTAATTGCTAAATTATGGAAGCAAACTAAATGTCCATCCACTGAGGACTGGATAAAAAATTGTGATATTTTTATATAATGGAATGTTACTCAGCTATAAAGAAAGATAAACTCGAGGTTTTCATAGGTAAATGGTCACAACTGGAGACCATACTCATAAGTGAAATAAATAAGACCTGCATGTGTAAGCAATGTATTGTTTCACTAGTGTAAGAACCTGAAAGAGTGAATAAAAACTAGGAGGTATGACACACATTGTGAAATGAAAGGAAAATGCTCAAAAGTAATGGGCAACTGGGGTGTGGGAAAGGAGTAGGGAAAGAAGGGGAAATTATGTATGTGTGTATATACAGGATAGCTAAGAGTTGTACTACTGTCTTCTGTTGCTTTACTGAAAGGAACGGTTAATGATTACTTATTTGATCAATCTTGTATGTCTGTATGTGTTATCCTGAACACACACTTCGAAGATATCAATATGCAAAGCAGCAACTATTGGTGGCTTTTTTTTTTGTCTTTGGTTTTTTGTTTTTTGTGTTTTTCTGTTGTTGAGAGGATTAATTGTCTGACCAATTTTGCATGTCTGTATCTGGGTTCATATATATACACTTTGAAGATATCAATAGGTAAAGTAACAACCACTGTTGAGTCCATGTCACCTTGTCTGTAGATCAGTTTTGATTGTACTATTTTTTATGCTAATTTGTGTCTGTGTGTTAATATGTTTTTGTGCTTTTATTTTTTAAAAAATTAAAAAAAATATGTTGTCATCTCTCAATCTCTAGAACTGCTTTTTTTTTCTATATATCTTGTCTCTGGCTGCTCTCACTGACTTGTGGCTTTTGTTCCTTTTCCAGGTTGAGCCTCTAGGCTCTTGGGAGGCCGGCCTCAGGGCTGCAGCTGAGGAAGAGGGATCCCGGCTCTGGGATGGGACTGCAGGGTCTGAGGCATCTCTGCAAGCCCTGGGCAGCAGGACCACATGGTTCTGCAGGGGCTGATCCCTACTCCCCAGGCATCCCCACGTGGTTTGTGGCATCCTCGTCCACACTCAGCTTGGTAGCATCTTTTCGCCCACCCCACAGAGGGACCTTGCCCAGCTGCACTCCCTGGCAGAACCACAGCCAGTGAAGGCCGTGCACGCCTGGATGGTGGCTTTATAAACTGCACCAGTTCAGAGTCCACCCAGCAGCAGTTTTGGATGATGTAGCTGGGCCACGCTGGGTGACTCCGTGGATCTGTCTCCCCCCTGTATCTGCCCCCCACCCAGAGACAGCTTCGTATGCCGTGTCCCCAGCAGAGCCTGGGGCTGAGGCTCCACCCTCACCCAGGAGCTGTGGCTCCACACCCCACCGCACTGGAGATCGACTCCACGTTGCTGGACTACATTTCCTAGCTCGCACTGGTGAGCAAGGAGTAGTCTCCAGTCCGAAGTGGGGGGTGCCACGGAGCCTCTGGGCATCTGGATGCACTGAGGGAGCCAGCAAAGGGTGAGGGTTTAGCAGCTGTGGCTGGCGAGACACATGGAGCTGAATGGCTGTAGGCAAAATGTTGCCAAGCTGGCATGGTCAGTATAAAACACTGTGTCCCTTCCACCACCACTCACTTCATTCTTGGAGTCAGCGCACTGAGGTCTCCACAGCACTTACAGTCTCTGCTCCCTCTCCAGCCTCTGCCTCCTTTCTGGTTTTGGTCCATCCCACAGACCCAACTGCACCATTGTAGCTGCCGGAGTTGGTTCACTGGGAGGGGTACTGTTTGCTATTGGTATAATTCAGTTTTGGGGTGGCAAACTTTCCAGAGGGTTTTTCTCTGCTGCCATCCTGGTAGCCATCTTCCCAGAAGTCCTTCCATTTGTATTTCTTTATCAAAGAATTGTGTATTTATCTCAGCACCCATTTTTGGATTGC
This sequence comes from Dinomys branickii, assembly GCA_004027595.1. Lineage (NCBI taxonomy): Eukaryota > Metazoa > Chordata > Mammalia > Rodentia > Dinomyidae > Dinomys > Dinomys branickii. The sequence continues at coordinate 5,462 of PVLD010015404.1, read as the reverse complement.
GTCTTTGAATTTGGGGGGATGATTTTTAAAACTCATTATGTGTTTTAGACAAGAGTACTTTGTCTGAGAGACAGCTAAAATTTTTTCCCAATAGGAGGGTTTTCTTTTCACCTTGTTAGTGATTTCTTCTGATGTGCGAAAGTTTTTCAATAATATGAGATCCTAGTTGCTGATTATATGAAGTATTTCCTTTGCAGTTTACTTTTGTTCATGAAGTCTCTGGCTACCCCTATGTCTTCAAGACTTCCACCTACTTTCTCTTCCAGTACATCTAGTGTTTCTGTTTCAGTATTTATATCTTTAAGCCATTTTGACTTTGTTTTGGTGCATGGTGATAGGCATGGGTCTAGTTTTAGTCTTCAGCATGTGGAAAGTCAGTTTTCCAGCACTATTTATTGAAGAGACAATCTTTCTTCCAGTGAACATGTTTTGCCCTTTCATCAAATATAAGGTGGCTAAGTGTTTTTGTGGTTCTTGCTGCATCTTCTCATCTGTTCCATAGATCTTTAGGTCTGTTTCTTTTGCCAATATCATGCTGATTTTTTTCACAGTAGTTTTGTAGTATAATTTCAAGTCAGGGATTGTGATGCCTCTTGCCTTGCCTGTGTTTCCCAGGGTTGCTTTTACTATTCTGGGTCTCTCCTGGTTCCAGATGAATTTTAGGAATGTTTTCTCTAGATCTGTTTGGTATACTAATGATATTTTCATCAAGATCATATGGACTTTGTATAACAAATTTGGGAGTATGGCCATTTTCACAATGCTGGTTCTACCTATCCATGAGCAAGGAATATTTTTCCATTTTTAAAAATACTCTTCAATCTCTTTTTTCAGAGTACTGAAGTTTTCACTGTATAGACCTTTTACTTTCTTTGTTAGATTGATTCCTAAGCGTTTCAACCTTTTGGATGCTAATGTGAAAGATATGGTTTCCCTAATTTCTCTCTCAGTCTGTTTGTTGTTTATGTATAGGAATCCTATTGATTTTTGAGTGTTGATTTTGTATCCAGCTATGCTACTGAATTTGTTGATTAATTCTAGGAGTCTTTTGGTGGAGTTTTTGGGGTCTTCTATGCAGAGTATCATGTTATCTGTGAATAATGATAATTTCACTTCTTCCTTTCCTATCCTTATTCCCTTTATTCCTCTTCCTTGTCAAATTGCTCTGGTCAATGTTTCCAGAACTATGTTGAATAGGAGTGGTGACAGTGTACAACTTTGTCTTGTTCCTGATTTTAGAGTGAAAGCTTCCCATATTTGTCCATTTACTATGATGTTTGCTGTTAATTTTGTCATAGATGGCTTTTACTGGATTGAGGTAAAGTCTGTCTATTCTGATATTCTGTAGGGTTTTTATCACAACTAAGTGTTAGACTTTATCAAAAGCCTTTTCTGCATCTATTGAGATGATCATATGATTCTTATCTTTGGCTCTGTTAATATGATGTATTACATTTATTGATGTGCATATATTGAACCATCCTTGCATTCCTGGGATGAATTCCACTTGGTCTTGGTGTATTATCTTCTTAATTATTTGCTTAACTCTATTAGCTAGTATTTTATTGAGAATTTTTGCCTCTATGTTCATTAGGAAGATTGGCCTATTGGTCTCTCTATTGGTTGGATCTTTCTCTGGTTTTGGTATCAGGGTAATACTTGCCTCCAGGGATGAGTTGGAGAGAATTGCTTCCATTTCTATTTCATTAAACAGTTTGAGAAGAATTGGCATTAAATCTACTCTAAATTTCTTGTAGAATTGAGCTGCATATCCATCAGGTCCTGAGGTTTTCTTTGTTGGTAAGTTTTTATTGCATTTTCAATTTCCTTGTGTGATATTAGGTTATCCAGGAATTTTATATGTTCTTGATTCAGTTTTGGCAGTTTGTATGTATCAGGGAATCTGTGTTTTCCATCCTATGAGAGTAAATATTTTTGAGTAAAAATTGATAATCTTTTGAATTTGTGTAGGATCTCTAGTGAGTTCACCCTTTTCATTTCTTATTGCATGGATTTGAGTCTTTTTTTCCTTTTTTGATAAGGTTGGCTAGGTGTTTATCAACTTTATTTTTTCAAAGAACCAACCCTAGGATTCAGTAATTCTTTGTATTATTTTCTTAGTGTCAACTGCATTTATTTCTGCTCTGATCTTTATAATTCCTCCCTTCTTTGGGCTTTGGGCTTGACTTGCTCTTCTTTTTCTAGAGGTTTGAGGTGCAGCATAAGTTTGCTTATTTTTGTTCATTCTGTTTTCCTGATGTGCGAATCCACTGCTATAATTTTCCCTCTGAGGACGGCTTTCATTGCATCCCACAGGTTGTGATAGTTTGTATCTCCATTTTGATTTGGTTGTAAATAGGGCTGAATTTCTTCTTTAATTTCTCCTGTGACCCATTGGTTGTTTAGGAGGATGTTATTTAGTTTCCATGTGTTTATGGAGTTTTTGTGATTTCTTGTGTCCTTAATTTCTAATTTCATTGCACTTTGGTCCAATAATAAGCATAGGATAATTTCAACTCTTCTGCATTTACTTAATATATGGTCTATTTTAGAGACTGTCCTGTGTGCAGCTGAGAAGAATGAGTTTGCTAATGTTTTTGGGTGGAATACTCTGTAAAGGTCTACTAAGTCCGTTTGTTTACACACTTGGTTGAGTTCTGTTATTTCTTTACTAAGTTTTTGTCTAGTTGATCTATCTCTTTGCGACAATGGTGTGATAAAATCCCATTACAATTGTGTTATTACTTGTTTGATTTTTCATGTCTGTTAAAATTTGCCTTATATAGTTGGGTGCTCCTATATTTGGTGCATATAGATTTATGACTATTATCCCTTCCTCTTACAGTTTTCCCTTAACAAGAATATAGTAACTGTCTTTATCTCTTTTGATCATTCTTTGTTTGAAGTCCACATTGTCTCCAAAGAGAATAGTTACCCCTGCTTTATTCTGGGCTCCTGTTACATGGAGTATTGTTTTCCAATTTTAGACTTTCAGTTTATAAATTTCCTTTTGAGATCTTTCCTTTCATGATCACTAATTGCATTGCTGTCTTCAAGGTCTGAAAATATGTCTCCATTTTATTCTAGTGGTTTTGCCAGCTTTCAATGGAATTTTTAATTTCCTGGATATCTTTTTGAATCTGTTTAATACATTCTAATTCTTTCCTATACTGTTCATTTAAGATTTCCATCACTTTTTTGTGTTTATATATATACATATATATCCTTTTGATATGCTGAGCGATTCTTGCATTATGGTTGCTATGTTTTTATTTGAATGATTATTTCTGATCTGTTTTCCTCTACAGCCTGATGTAGTTATTTCTTAATTCAGTTGCTATCATTTCAGAAATTTCAGGTGTGTGACTTTGTATTGATTACTTTTCTCTCATTGCTGAGACAAAGTACCCAATGCCCAAAATGAAGGAAGGAAAGGTTTGTTTAGCTTATAGTTTGTGGAGGTTTCAGTCCATACTTGGCTGGTTCTGAGGCAGAGTGACACATGGTAGAGGGCAAACGTTCCTGGTGGCAGAGCACAGCAAAAGCAACCAGCAAAAGGGAGGAATGGCAAACAAGCAGTCTCTTTCCTTCCCTTACATTGTAAACAGGCTACCCCCACCCAGGAGGCATGTAAAACTCAGATAATCTCCATGCCCTCCTCTTCCACAGGCTCAGGATGTACAAAAAGCAAGCACCCTGGCTTCCTGCTAAGTCACTCAGCCAAACCTCTGGATTCCCCAAGTTGACACAATATATCAACCATAACAGAATTCTTCTATGTTCTTTCATGCTGATGTTTCCTGGACTTGTTCTAGGTAGGGTGTTTGGCTGAGATTGAATTTGGTTCCTTCTTTTTGTCATTTTCAAATCTCCCTGGGTTTCCCAGGATTCAGCATTATTCCTGAGGCTTCTTGTTTTGGAGCAACTTTTAGCTATGGCAGGGCAGTGGAGCCAGAGGTCCCAGGGTCCCAGTCAGTTCACTGTGGCTTTCTAGGTTCCCAGTACACTCACTACCACCTCCCAATCCCAGAGAGCTTCTTGCAGGATGGTGGAGGCAGAGCCAGAGGTCTCAGGGTCCCATTAAGCTCACTGTGGCCTTCTGGGGTTCCCATCATCATCTGTTTTCCCTTTTGGATGGCCAGATGTCTCCAAATATCTTCCTTCAAAGTACATTGGTCACTAGACACTCCCGCCAACAGTGTAGAGGAGTTCCTTTCCCCCACATCCTCACCAGCATTTATTATCAGTAGGTTTTTTCATAACAGCCATTTTTTCTGGGGTAAGATAGTAATGCAAAGTTTGTGTGTCAGACTTATTTCACTTAGCATTAGTTTTCAAGTTGAATCCATTTACCTATAAATTCCCACATTTATCTTTCATTATTGCAGAGTAGTATACAAGTATACATTGGATATTATAACAAAATTTTTTCTGATAACCCATCCTAAAGGTCCTACCTTGTCCCATCTCATATCTCCTAGTGGTAATTACATTTCAACATGAGTTTGGGGGCAGACAGCATATATTCAAATTATATTGCCTTATGTTACACACCTTCGCCATCTTCATGAGTGTGTGAGTCTGTATCTCACTGTACATTTCATATGCATTTCTCTATTAAATATTGAGGAGGTAGGGCACTGGTTTTATATATCCTAAAGTTAAGTCCTAAATATCTCTTTGTAAATAAGAAAAGAACATTCTTCAGAACGGTGGTTCCTGCAGGATAGGTGAAGGTGTTGACAGTGGGAAGAGTATAAGGCTGCACCCTGCATATCTTCCATTGTTCTGGCTCAAAACTGACAATGGGAGGAAAGTACGTTTGTGCCCTGTTCCCCCCCCATTGCCCCAGGACTGTGGTGTGAGCAAGAGGAGACATGTGGAGGAACAGACATCTAGGAAAGCCTGAACATCAGTGATTAAGGCTATTTAATATTAGAAAACTAAGAGCATCAACACAGAAAACAAAAAATGTAGAAAATAGAAAACGACAAGATGAAGAAGTAAAATGCAATCCAAAACATCCAGCCAGCCCAGGAAAAGTCCAGAACACAAAGAGATAGAGGAAATGGGAAGCCAACAAACAGAACTCTCTGAAATGATTGCCACAGAACTGAAAAAACAAATGGAAGAGGCCACAGGAAAAAATAATCTCAAAGGTACAAAAAGAAATCACTACCAAAATAAAAGACATTAAAGGACACATAGATAAACAAATAGAGGAGCTCAGGAAAATGATGGAAACCATGAATGAAAAACATATACAAGGAGATCCGGGGAAGATGGCGACCGGGTGAGCAGCAAGGGAGCGAACCTCCTTAATAAACACCACCAGCTCGAGACAGACTTGGTGAGCGTGAATGCCGGAACCTCGGCTGGGAAGTTTAAACTGGGCGTATTTCTCTGAGATGCCGGGGGAGATGTGGTAGGGCGGACCAGGCTGCCGGGGCGAGACGTGGGAA
>PVLD010015403.1:0-48643 GCA_004027595.1 Dinomys branickii | reverse complement strand
GCCAGCACACATCCTACCACACCCAGCTCTATGCCTGCCTCGAGGCTGTGGCCTCCTGCCTCTCCACTCTGTGGGCAGCTGCCAGTGGGGAGCGGTGGGGTGCATCGGCACCCACATCAGAGCCACAGCAACTCCCAGGGATCCAGCCAAGGAACAAACGGGAACTGGAGCACAACAGCAAGAGAGAGCTGCAGATGGAGGTGGATCACACACGGCCCCACGCCCTTCTCACTCCAACATCAAGCAGGAAGCATGAACTGAGTTACTGGGCTTCGGCTCTCACCCTGAATGCCCTCTGTGTGCACCTCGAGCCTCGGCGGCCTGCGCAATCACCACCTGTTCCTGACAGCAATGGGACGAGTCCACAGGCTTTAAGACTCACCCCAGACTACTGATGCGAGCAACAAGAGTGTCTCCATACTGCTTGCATATATGAACATTATATGAACCCATGGTGACCGGGTGGGCAGCGGAGAGAGACCCTCCCGGAGGAATGCCACTCAGACATGGCAATATAGCAACATGTGAAGGACAGAGAGGAGGGAGGTGGATATCCTGAACTCGGGAGGGATCTGAGATAGGAAGTGAAACCCTCGGAAAGTTTTTTTTTTTTTTTTGGTACGGGGAATCAACCTCAAAACCTTGCACTAGCTGAGACGGTCGAGAACAATAAACTCCCAAACAGCCAAATTAGAATTTAGAAGCACTTTTAATAGTTGAGCCCAACGGCCCCCACTCACGCCTCTGTTTCAAGGCTGAGAAGTGAGACCACCGAGCCCATTGTATGCAGGGCTTATAAAGACAAAAACCACAATGAATACACAGGTGTAGCAGGGACGTTATGCTTGGGTAACTGTCCTGTTTCTGGCAGGGACGGGCAATGCTCTTTGAATTCTTTCTGAAAAAGAACAAGGAACCTTTAAACAATAATTATGTTACCGTACATGATTTTAGCTGTTTGAGGTGAATCAGGGGTCAAGCATGGGTCAGTCTAGCAAGCAGCGGTGTACTTGGGCCATTACATTCCCCACTGGTTTTTGTTAATGAATCAAATCATAGATTCATCTGCTATATTCTCATTGGGGAGGTTTTCGTACCCAGTTCGGAGTATCATTAGTTTGACAGATTGAATCCGCCCCTGAATATATTTTAGCAAACACTTTATAATGCAGGGACCAACCGTAATCGCTGTAAGTAATAGCGTTAGTGGTCCAGCTAAAGCTGTTATAAGGGTGGTTAACCACGGGGAAGTCGAAAACAAATTTTGGAACCAATTTTGTTTATGTCTCTTCTATTTACCTCTCTCTTGCAGTCTCTTTTTTTAGTTGGCTTAAACTTTGATTACTCCAGAATGGTTGGTATAGAAACAACAAATTTCTCCTAGGGCTAGACATAATCCCCGTTTTAGAAAAAGTAGGTCTAAACCTCTTTTCTTTTGTAAAACCATCTCAGCCAATGACCTGAGAGACTCCTCTGGCTTATTGACTGACTGTTTCAAGGTGACTAAATCCTGGTCTATCTGTTGACTTAGTTCTTTATAATTTTGATCAGAAGTAACCAGAGTGGCTGTCCCCAGTGCAGCTGTCCCAGCCATGCCTATGCCCAGTAATGCTGGTATAAGGACAGGGTTCACTCTCTTGACTCTCAGCAAACCAGTCAGGGCCAAATGCTGTCTACGTCCCTCCCCAGAATAATAAAGCACTTGGGGAAAAATGTGACACAGGACACATAGTTCTGGGGGTCTCTGTACAGCAACTTGATAAAATATACATGGTATTATGCCAGTAGTACAAGCAAATCAGGGTCTGTGAGGGGCCTCTAGGTGCAGGCTGGGGGAGTAAGTTTGATTTACAATATCAATTACATTGGTACAAATGTTAGCACAGGGAGATTTTGACAAATTATAAGTTTTAGTCTTAACACAAGTGCCTTTTTTTTTTGTTAATCACTGAGGATCAGAACAGGTTTTTGTAATAGTCCACTTAGCTGTGTCTTCTGGTTCCACAGGAACAGTCTTAACATGAGAATGGTGAATCTAGTGACTCTTATTGGTGACTGTGACAGCTGTTGGTGTGCTCAACCTCCAGATTGAGCTGCCAAGGTGTCGCTGGGCTTTTCAGGAACCGTCTGTTGTTCTCAGAACAGACGATGAGTGGACTGGAGGAAAGGTTGGAGGGCCTGTAGGGACTTAATGAGTTCTCCATTAGTGATAGCCGCCAGTTTATTATCATGGAGACGAGGAACCAAGGGACAGGGTCACTCATACAAGGCCTCAAAGGGAGTGATTCCCAGGATTAAGGGAGTACATTGCATATGCAGAAGAGCAAAAGGAAGGAGACTCACCCAGTTTTCACCAGACTCTAAAGCCATTTTAGTAATGGTTTCCTTCATAGTTTTGTTTATTTTTTACTTGTCCCGAACTTTGAGGTTGGTAGGCACAATGTAATTTTCAATTACTCTCCAAAGCTGTAGCTAGATTTTGGGTCACCTGAGCTATGAAAGCCAGGCCATTGTCAGACCCCAGAGATAAGGGCAGGCCAAATCTGGGCACTATCTCATATAGAAGCTTTTTGGCCACAATAAGAGCAGATTCAGTCCAGGTAGGAAAAGCTTCTGTCCAGCCAGTGAAGAAGGTGTCTATGAAAACTAGGAGGTATTTGTCTAATTCCATCTCAGTAGTCTCTGGGGTAGAGTCTTCCTTGTCAGACTCATGAGTCTTGGGTTGCCTGCTTGGGGTTCACTCGGATGCACTGTGGGCATTTGAGGCTAGAAGTCTTTGCCAGCTGTGACAGTTTGGGAATAAAATATCGTTCCCGAAAAAAGCTCTGCCGGTTTGGTGCCCCTTAAGTGTTCTGGAGGGGAAGGTTTTGCCTTTAGCTGTTGCGCTACCTCAAGTCCGAATCTGAGTATGACAACTTAGGCAAGGGCGGAGGAGGAAGCACAGGGAGGAGCTTTTCTCTTATTGGCCCCACTGGTTTTAGGGCGATAGCTCTTGCCGTTTGGTCAGCAAAAGCATTTTCTCTGGCAACAGGGGAATCTTCTTTTTGATGTCCCGACAGTGTATGATTGTCACCTTTTTGGGGAACCAGATAGCAGCTAGAAGATCTAGGATCTCGGGGGCATTTTTTATTTTATTTCCCCCTGTAGTTAGGAGTCCTCTTTCCTGATAAATAGCTCCATGTACATGTACAGTTGCATAAGCGTATCAACTATCAGTGTACACATTTATGATTTTATTAGATCCCCATCTTAAAGCTTGAGTCACAGCTATCAATTCAGCTCTTTGGGCAGAGGATCCAGATCCCAGTGCTTGGGCCCATATTACCTCAGTCTCGGTGGTCACAGCAGCACCTGTCACTCAGCTGCCTTGATATAGGTAGCTGCTGCCATCAGTGAAAAGGGTGGCATCAGGATTGTCAAGGGGGTCGTCTGTCAGGTCCTCTCGCAGGCTGGAGGTGGAGTCTATGATGTCTGCACAATTGTGTAGAGGCACTTGTGGGTCCTCATCTGGCAGGAGGGTGGCTGGGTTTAAGGCTGTAGTGGACAGGAACTCAATATGATCAGGATCCAACAACAGTGCTTGGTATTGGACAACGCAGGTATTTGATAGCCATCTGTCTGGGGGGCACCGCAACAGAGTTTCGACTGCGTGCGGAGCTACAATCTGAAGCTTCTGTCCAAAAGTTAATTTGTTTGCCTCCTTGGCTAGGAGGGCCGTGGCTGCAATGGCCCGCAGGCAGTTTGGCCATCCAGAGGCAGTGGTGTCCAATTGCTTGGAGAGATAGACGATAGGCCTCTTTTATGGGCCTAGACAATGTGTCAGTACTCCCTTTGCAATGCCTCAACTCTTTGCCACATACAGTTGAAAGGGTTTAGTCAGGTCAGGCAGGGCCAGGGCTGGAGCACTCACCAGTGCTCTTTTTAATTTTTGAAAGGCTTGTTCTTTTGTCTCAGTCCAGATTAGAGCCTCTGAGGGGCTTCCCCCTGTGGAGGCATGTAGCGGTTAGGCCAATTCCGCAAATCCCGGGATCCACAATTGGCAGTAGCCCAGGGCTCCTAGAAATTCTCTTACTTGGCATTTAGTTTGAGGCGACGGAATCTTTAATATTGCCTCAATTCTTTTGTCTGAAAGGGTTCGTTTTCCCCCTTTAAGAACATAGCCCAAGTAGGTAACTTTGGACTGGCAGAGTTGGGCCTTTTTAGCTGAGACCCGATAGCCTAGTCTGTCCAGCTCCCGTAATAAATTTTTAGTGGCTTCAGGGCAGGATTGCTGATCCTTGCTTGCCAATAGTACATCATCTACATATTGAAGGACTGTAATGGAGGGGTGTTCCACGCGGAACTCCTGTAAGTCTCTGCTCAAGGCCTCATCGAACAAGGTAGGAGAATTTTTGAACCCTTGTGGGAACCGTGTCCATGTCAATTGACTGGTTTCCCCTGTTTTTGGTTCAGTCCATTTAAAAGCAAATATAGGCTGACTTACCGGAGCAAGGGGCAGCGAGAAGAAAGCATCCTTGAGGTCCAGCACGGAGTAGCAGATGTGGTCTGGAGGAAGCAAGCTAAGCAAGGTGTAAGGGTTTGGGACAGCGGGATGGGGAGTTATGACTCTCTTATTTACCTCTCGAAGATCTTGGACTGGCCTGTAGTCAGTTGTCCCAGGTTTCTGGACAGGTAACAGAGGAGTATTCCAGGCGGATGTGCAGGGCACCACAATGCCAAACTCTCACAGCCTCTGGATGTGCTTGGAAATTCCTTCTCGTGCTTGAAGACTCAGGGGGTATTGGTGAACTCGGACCGGTGTGGCGTCTGGGTTGAGGGGGGCCACAATAGGTGGCTGATTGGTGGCCAGCCCTGGGGAATTAGTTTCTGCCCATACCCCTGGAATGTCCTTTTTCCACGTGTCAAGCTATTGGTCATCTGGTTTAGTGTCTTCTCTGTCAAGGTCAGCCAGGAGGACGTGTTCCTCCACGAGAGGACAAGTGAACAGGATGGATGGAGTTCTAGTGGACTCATTTCTTTTTTTTTTTTTTTTTTTGGCAGTACTGGGGATCGAACTCAGGACCCTGTGCTTGCTAGGCAAGCGCTTATTCCACTGAGCTATATCCCCAGCCCCCAGTGGACTCATTTCTAAAGGCTACTCGGGGAGCATCTCCGTCAAACGTGATCTGGGCTCGCAGTTTATGGAGCAGGTCACGTCCAATCAGTGGATATGGACGTTCAGGCACTACCAAGAATGAGTGAGTCATAGAGCCTTTTCCTAGATTAGCAATCCTGGCTTGGGTCCGGGGTAAGCCTTAATTTTCCCTGTGGCACCCTGAATGTTGGTCTTGGTGGTTGACATGGGGCCCATTGGTTGTTGGAGAACCAAGTACGTGGCTCCTGTGTCAACCAGGAAGTTCACTGGGTGATCCCGACATTTAAAGTTACCCTGGGTTCTTGGGGGCTGGAAGAACCCTGACTGTCTCAGTCCCCTTGGGCCAAAACTGTGGCTGCCTTTTCTTCCTTTTTTGTCCTTAGTTCTGGGCAGTCCTTTTTCCAATGACCCTCTTTTTTACAATAAGCACATTGATTTTTGCCTAAAGGAGACTTTTGTACTCTTTGGGGGTTAATGGCCTTTTTATCCATGGCTGATGATTGTTTTTCTCCCAGAGCAGTAAGAACTTTGGCCATTTTCTTCTTTAATTCATGTGGGTCTTCTCTGTTGTTGAAGACCTTTTGGGCCACTTCTATCAGTTGAGATAGTCACATTCCCTCAAATCCTTCTAATGTTTGTAACTTTTATAATATCTGGGGTTGACTGAGTAACAAATGCAAAGTTTAAGGTGAGTCAATTCTCAGGTGCCTTCGGATCTATAGGAGTGTTCTAGGAGGCGCTCCAAGAAAGCAGACAGAGACTCGTCAGGTCACAGGCTTACCTAGACAAATTGGTAGGCTTCCAGGCTGCTGCCTTAAGGGCAGCCAGAAGAGTCTGGCGACACTGATTGAGAGCCCCCTTGCCTCGGTCATCATTTGGATCCCAGGAGGGGCGAGGGAGAGGGAACACGAAGTTCAGTCGGTCCAGGTCAGTGCTAGGGCTTCCGTCAGGTCCCAGGACCAGTTTGTGTCCCAGAGCACGAATGCATTTACATTCTTCTGCCGTGAAGAGAGTCCGGAGAAGCTGTTGGCAATCATCCCATGTCGGCTGGTGAGTGAAGAAAACAGTTTCTAGGAGAGAGATAAGCCCCTGGGGATTCTGGGAAAACGAGGGGTTCTGTTGTTTCCAGTTAGAGAGGTCACTAGTTGAGAAAGGGACGTACACCATGAAGGGTCGGTGTCCCTCGTTCCCGGGCGCAGTTTCTCGCAAAGGGAGGAGGGGAGCCGGGATGAGGGAGCAGAGGCGGTAGAGTCCGGGCTAGATTCTGAGAACGGACACCCGCTTCGGTGTGGGCGGGACTGAGGTGGGATGAGGAGTCGGGCTGAGTGGGAGAGGAGAGTCAGGAGGCGGGGCAGGACTGGGGGAACCTTTTAGGGTGGCTGAGACTTAGTTATCGCGATGAATTCATTTTTGGGTTCAGTAGTTTGTCCCCATTTTTCTGTATTATACTTGTTAAGCCAGGAAGGGGGGTCCTGGATTAAATCAATCCAGACCTGAATGTAAACAATTTGGTCAGGGTGGCCTGGATTCCCAAAGATGACTTTTCGGACCTGCTGACAAACAGACAAATAAAATGTGCCTTCCCTGGGCCAGGAAATGCCAAAAGAGGGCCATTCAAGTTCACAAAATGTTCACAGCTTCCCCAGGAAGACAGGTTCTCCAAATTCCTTTGCTCGTTGCCTGAAATCATTAAAATGGTTTAAAACACATTGCAGAGGCGACATAGAAGCAGAAGTAGACTGACCCACTTTTAACAACACTCACAAACAAGACAGAGGACAAGGGAGATATGGTAAGTCGATAAATTAATTCAAGTGCACTTGTCAAGCAAGAACAAGCCCTAGCCAACGTCTTGGTCTAGGGACGGTCCCTGGAGAGTAATGTTGTGTCCAACCTCTCCAAGGACCCCCAAGGGGCGCCCCAACAAACAAGAAACAAGAACTAGTCTTACCGGTAAGTATCTGGACGACCTTTACTGATTTTGAATCCAGGGTGAATTTGGTGTTACTTTGAAACAAAGAGTTCCTCGGGGGAGAGGAATGTCTCTCGGTGTTCCCTCTGAGGAATTATTGTCTCAAAGAGACGTGTGGGAGTCTAGAGACCCCAGAAGAGATCCTGGATGAGCCCCCAAATGAGACGGGTTCAAGAGCAATAGACTCCGAAACAGCCAAATTAGAATTTAGTAGTGCTTTTAATAGTTGAGCCCAAGGGCCCCCACTCATGCCTCCGTTTCAAGGCTGAGAAGTGAGAGCCCCGAGCCCGTTGTATGCAGGGCTTATAAAGACAAAAACCACAATGAATACACAGGTGTAGCAGGGACATTATGCTTGGGTAACTGTCCTGTTTCTGGCAGGGACAGGCAATGCTCTTTGAGTTTTTTCTGAGAAAGAACAAGGTACCTTTAAACAATAATTATGTTACCATACATGGACTTTAGCTGTTTGAGGTGAATCAGGGGTCAAGCATGGGGTCAGTCTAGCAAGCAGCGAGTGCTTGGGCCATTACATAGCCAGGCAAGCGGTGCTGCTGAGCTCTACCCTGACCCCGGGGTTCTCCTTCATGAGTGTCTTTACAGGGTGGGATAAGAAGACATAGCAACTGTTGCTGCGGAGTGCCGCCGACAGCGACAGCCTGTGACAGACGCCACCGCAGGTCCCCTTCCGCCCAATTCAGAGCTTTGACGCTGTGCACTTCCAGCCCTTCCCTAAGTCAGAATGGCTGCGAGAGGGAAGTGTTTAGAATCAGTTCAGGACACCAAGGCAGCCACAGGGCGCTCTGAACACACTCACAGAAGAAAACTTCCGGAATGGCTTCAAAGGCAGCAAGACCCACGGGGAAGTGTTCTTGCAGTGAGGGAGTCTGCCTGTGACTGCATGAGGCTTTGCGGGGAATGTCTGGGCACAAACCGTAACAGGAGGGGATTACTGGGTAACTCAGAAAGCGGTGCTGGTCTTGAACTAATGAGGCTCTTGCTCTGAAGAGTCTTTAGTCTTAGTGGTTTTAGTCTTAGTGGGTGGGAGAGGATGGCCCACCCCTAATGAAATAATGGGAAATCTCAAAAGCGTGATACCAATAATCCCAAGCCTCAGTTCATCTCTTAGGGAAGTGAGTAAAAGTAGCCATTGTGAATTTGTGGGCCCCAACACCATATGAGTCCAGCTGAAGGACTAGAGCCTGTAGCAATGCCCTTCACGAGTCCAGCTGGAGGCCTAGAGCCCATGGCAATGTCTTATGCCAGTCTGTGTCAAGGATCTGCACTGAGAAGGCCCAGAGGTCAGAAGTGAAAGCTAGAAAGTCAGCACCAGTGGGGTGAAGGATCTGTGCCAGCAGACTGAGGAACGTGTGCCAAAGCCAGGAAGCAATGTTCCAGGTGAGGACCAGAGCTCTGCTGAAGGGACCCGCAACCAGCCACAGCAACAGGGGGGGGGGCCTGAGCTCCTCTGGTAATAACAGCCAGTTCATATCAGGAAAACCAGTGCAGCAAGCTTCTCCAGGAGAATCGGCAGTGCACCATCTCCCTCCAGTTTTCTTTCAATGCTGCTGGCAACAGTCCCGAGGTGGGCCCTCCACGCCCAGCTTACACACTTCCCTAAAGTCTGAGTGGAGGTTTGGGGTTATTGGTGTCACCCTTTTGAGACTTCCTATTATCTCTGTCCGGGGTGGGCCATCCTCTCCCACCTACTCAGACGAAGACTAAAACTAAGACTAAGACTAGATTATCGACAAGGTTAATGATGTCGCTCATATACCCATTGCATGGATATTACCTAAGCAACTATACTCACAATTTTACTGGTTAATTATACTTTTGACCCACGTTGCACCCACCTCATGATTTTGCTCCATAAACCTCCTCTGAGAGGTGAACTGCCCAGCAGCCCTTTCAGGACCCTCCTGTCTCTCAGGAGCTGGTCCTGTTCTCCTTTCCCCATTTGAATTCCAGATTCCTTCAGGAAACTTTCCTCCTCTTAATCTCCATTGTTTCTTAGAAGGGAACTCGGCATATTTAACATCTAGCATTTCTCTTACATCAAATCTACCACTTAGGCTGGGGATACAGCTCAGCAGCATAAGTGACTGCCTGGCGAGTATAAGGTCCTGAGTTCAATTCCTGGCACCAAATCTGCCATACATACTAGTGTGTGTTTTATGTCAATCATCTTTATGGATCTATAAAAAGGTGAAGAGTATATTTAATAATCCTTTCACCCTCTACCAAAATACAGGTATTTTGGGTGTTTTGCGTAACTCTAACTCCATGACCTCTCGTTGATTTACAAACTATTACGTATTTTAGTCTGGGAGGACATTATGTGGTTACTCTAGTTTCATGCAGTTCCCCCTGCCCAGGTCCCCTCCACTTCACTCAGTCCTGCACCATGGAGCCTCCACCGGTTCCTGTCATCGAAGTACTTCCTGTGGCATTTCCTTCTGGGGATCTTCTGCGGTGCCCTCCTGGGCTCATGTTGCCCTCACTGTCTTTTAAAAATATAAGTCAACTTAAAAAAAACGAGTACCTATGGGAAAGTCCTTAAGGAGCTAGGGCTGTAGCTGTGGCAGAGGGCTTGCCTAGCATAGCCGAGACTCGGTCTCAAAAACAACAACCATGAGTGTCCTTAGACCCTGAGTGTGCAGCTGGATCTGCCACCGGCTGCACATTGTCTCCACCAGCCAGTGCAGGGGTGCAAGGTCCCCTTCAGACACCACAAACAGCACAGCAAGCAGCAGGGATGCGGGCGTCAGAGGTAGGAGGTAAATGGTGGCTCCGCCCCACCAATCTGATGGTCTGGTTTTGCGCCTTTATTACAGGCTGTGTTTCCATCCCTGTGGTCTTCGTGTCACTGTGGAACTGTGTTTAGGTGAGAAGCTGTTTCTTCTGTCTCCCAAAGTCCAGTGGACAGACCAGGTGTCACCCCAACTAACTGTGCCCTGAGGGTCATCTGTCCTGGGGGAGGGGAAGTGAATCGTGGAGTTCTGCCTCTTTGCTTCTGGCTTGCATTTCCAGATGTGGGCACACGCCAGTGTCTCCTTACTCCTTGGCACTGACAGGTCTGTGAATGTGTGGGTTGGCTTCTGGAAGCTTCCTGGTCATTCTTAGAAGCCCAACGTGTGCCATTTGTTCATAATCCTTCTCTGCAGCCCCACCGATAGAGCTCAGGCCTGCTCTGCCACATCCCTTCTGTGTATTCGGTCTGACCTGCTTGTTCTTAGTTTTGTCGTTTCACCCTGTCTTCCTGCTCACTTCCAGTCTTCTAATCCACGTCCAGGGTGCAGTCAAACTGGGTTTTGGGGATTGTGGTTTTAAGTTCTAGAATTGCTACCTGGTTATTTTTCAAACCTTTTCTGGTTTTCTGACTGTTTCTTAATATTTTCAATGTTCTTTTTCTTTTAAAAAGCTGAAGCACACATGTTTTAAGAACCACACGGAACCATTCCGCGATCCCTGCCGCTTTGTAGCTGTTCTTCTCCGCTTGGTGCATGGTGCTGGCTCCTGGTGTTGGGGTCACTTTCTTTTGGGAGGGTTTACTTTCGGTACTTACTACTCCAGAGATCATTTCCTGGGTTTCCTGAGGCCTAGGGTGAAGCTGTGTTCCCGTGGGGGTCATCTGGGTTTTTCTGCTGGCTCCATGGGGATCCTTAGTGTGGAATCATTACAGACAGTTTCCAGTTTACACTCTCTGGCTGCACATCCACACTGCGCAGCTCCAGCTTTGAGCTCCCCTTCCGCACCTCCCAGCTCTCCGCCCTCACACCAGTCGCTGCCTGTCCTTTTCTCTCTTCCTGGACTGAAATATCACCATTCCCCCCATCCCCTTCCGGAAAGGGGTTCAGGTCTGGAAGTTCAGGGCTGGACCTGTGGGTGCTTACGCCCCAGGAAGCAGGTCCTCAGGTGCTGTCCTTGGTTCTACAGGGCAGTGGCCCTGGCTTCCTTGGGGTCCCATAGAGCACATGTCCGGGCCACTCCCTTCCCGAGGTCAGGGCCTTAGCAAGTGCAGCATGATCCCCTTGGGGAGCCCCCTGATGTCTCTGCAAAACGCACTAGACAATATTTGTGTGACACTTGCCAACTGGAAGCCGGGTCCTGACATTTTGGGAACCCACGGGGAAGCACCCCGCGGCCCACTCCTCCCTCTAGGACTAGCCCTATACAGGTCACCCTGTGGTCCCCACGACGGAAGAACGAGCCCCGGAGGGAGGCAGCCCTAGCCGCTCTGTCTCCCATTTCTGCGGGATAGTGCCGCCCTGGGCATCAGGAAGGCACCCAGACTCTGGAGACCCCGGACTTTCTCCAGGCCAGTCTGACGCCCGAGGCCCGGCAGCCTTCGTCCAGCGGCCACGGCTCCCTCCGCGCTGGGCCTGCTGTGCGCGGTGGCGGCCCCGGGAGACCGGCAGGCCTCAAGCTCGAGGCAGCCTGGGCAGTGGCGCCATCCTGCTCTCGCCCGACTCCGCGCCAGGCACCGTAACTCGCGCGTAGACGGCGGGTGGGTGGGGAAGTCCCCGAGCCGCCGGGAGGTGGCGAGACAGCAGAGGGCTCAGGACCCCGCGGGCCTGGGGCGCCCTCTGTGGGCGTCGCGCTGGGGTCGCGAATGGGCCCAAGTGTCAGGGGCGGGCAGGGGCTCCCAGGTGCACGGCCCGGAGGATGCCAAGTCGTGCTAGTCGATGCCCACGGAGGCCAGGTCTCTCAAGGCCAGCAAGCCCATACGTTCGTGGGGGACTCCGAGAGGCCGGGTGACACGCAGGTCACAGGGGGGCGAGGAGGGGACGGGTGCGCATCAACCTCCGCGTGCGGGCGCCCCGTCGGGCCCACTGCCTCGGCTTTGTCCGCTGCGGGAGCAGCTTCCTCCGCGGTCCTGCCTGAGTAGACCCGGGTTGCCATGACGATGACAGGGGGCGCGGGCGCGGTCCGGCCCGCAGCATGCGCATGCGCCCTCGCGGTGCGTCATCTGAGTCGCCGGGCTGCGGCTCGCGGGGTCGCAGAGCCGGGTGAGGGCGGGCGCGGCGGTCCGGGCCTGCGACCGTGGCTGGGCGGGAGCTGGGCTGGGGCTGGGACTGGGGCTGGGGCCCGGGCCGGGGCCGGGGCAGGGGCGGCCGGGGCCGGGGCTGGGGCTCGCGGGACCCGGGCCAGGGTCCCTGGGTGGGCGGCACGGGGGTTGCCGGGCCGGGTTGGCCCGCACGCGGGGGTCGGGGACGGGCGTGGGCGTGGGCGGGCCCGGGGCTTGAGGCCTGCGAGCAGCGGCCCGGTCGCGGGGAGGGTGGGCGTGCCCCCGGCCGCGGCGGGGAGGGGGGCGGGGCCGGGCGCGCGCTGACCCGCTGGCTGCAGGGTGGCTCGGGTCCCTCCTCGGCCATGGCCCCCTCGCCCGCTTGCCGGTCCCTGCTGTCGCCGGCCCTGCTGCTGCTCCTGCTGCTGAGCGTGGCGCTGCTGGGCGCCCGCGCCGAGCCCCCGGCCGGGAGCGCCGTCCCCGCGCAGAGTAAGTGCTGCGGGTCCTATCCGCCTTTGTTCCTGGGAGCGGTGCACGAACGACGGGGGATCTGGGTGGGTGTGCGGACGTCTTCCGGCGTTCGATGTGTCTCTGGGTGACGCTGCCCGCGCCCTCAGGTCGCCCTTGCGTGGACTGCCACGCGTTTGAGTTCATGCAGCGCGCTCTGCAGGACCTGCGGAAGACGGCCTACAGCCTGGACGCGCGGGTGAGTCCCACCCGGATCCTCACCTCCTTTCCGTCCCTGCTTCCGGAAGTTACCCCAGGGTTCTGGGTGCAGGTCTCACAGCAGCGTGCCCTTCAGTGTCCAGGGCACTGGGGCCTTGTCCCATTTGCTGTGGCGGAGAGGGTCTCCAGTCCCAATCCTAGATGCCATGGGTGGGTCTGAGGCCAGGGCAGAGAGGACCGGGCTGGAAAGAGGGTGTGGCCAGTGTGGGGGATGGGAGGTCACACAGGTCCAGACTGGGGGGGTTAGTTAGCTCCTCCTCCAAGGCGATGGGCAGGGACCCTCAGACCCTGTCCTTAGTGACAGGGAGTTCCTGGAAGCAGAAAGGACCCAGCCCCATGAGCCCTCAGCGCTCTTGTAGAAGTGCTGCTGGGCACACACTGTGGCCTGGGCCCACTAAGAGGTGGGGTGTGGGTTGCGGACGGCATGGGGTTGGGGGAAGCAGGAATGCAGGACAGGAGAGGTGTGCTAGAGGCTTGGGTGGGTGGAGCATCCTGGAGTGGGTGCCCCGGGTTGTACCACCCATGTGCTTCTTGCTTTGCAGACCGAGACCCTCCTGCTGCAGGCAGAGCGACGAGCCTTGTGTGCTTGTTGGCCAGCTGGGCGCTAACCACCTCAGCCAGTGCTGTCTTCTGTCAATAAACTCTGCCCACAGCCTGCATCCTGTCTCTCTGTTGCGGCCATTAGAGTTCTTTGCGTACCACAGGAGTCCCTGCTTGGGAGTCTCTGGGCCTTGTTTTCCCCAGCTGCCCAGGTGGAGGGGCCACCAGTATCACCACCCAGTCAGTGCACCCTTGTCCATGCAGGTGGTGGCCCTGCTTCCCCAGGCACTGGGCACAGCCCTCTCACTCCTGCCTCTGGACTGCCTGTCCTCTGCAGACACTGGCCAGAGTCTCTAGCCCCTACAAGACTCCTCTGCATCGGGCTGGGGACAGCTGCAGTGGGACTCCCTGGAGCCTGGGGCTCTGGGGAGACAGAGCATGGGTGGGCACTGGCTGGTCCTGCCTGGCTACTGAGGACAGCTGGCTGTGAGTTGTCCCCTTGTACACCTGCACACCATGTACATGGTGCCTGGTAGGTGAGCTCCAGGTGAAGCAAGGGACAGTTCCTTTTCTGTATTTGTCACACAACTGCTCTTGGAAATGGAGTTGACAGCTCTTGTCAAAGGAAGCGACACACATTGCTAGAGAAGAATGCAGTGCACAGGAGAACCAGGCCACAGTGGTGGACTCAGCCCAGGCGGATGTGTGGTCTCTTGGGGCTTTGGTTCTAACACTGGGCTTCTGTGCTGCTGTCCCAGGTGGGTCTGCTGCAGACTGCCCACGGGTCAGTCCTGGTGTGCCTGCTTCTGGGGCTGCCTGTGCCTGTCTGTGTGAGACGGGATGGAGCCTGGGACGATGGACCATGTCGTCTTTTTGTTTCTTTTGACGAAGGGTTTCTGGGTTGCCTGGGCTGTGATTGACATGCACTCACACATGATGGGAACCCAAGGCAGATTCCATGGCAGGGGAGGCAGGAGATGCAGACTTTGTTCCAGGTGCGTGCCACCAGACCTGGCACATTCACACAGGAGTATTTTCAGTATAAGCATTTCCCGTGCAGCATTTGGGACAGACCTAGACTGTTTAATCAGTGGCCCGTTAGCTGTAAAGCATGGGACTCTGAGGAAGGCAGCCAATGGCCTCTTCCAGGGGCCCCCAGGTTGGAGTGGGTGCCAATCAGGCTGGCGTGGGGTGGCACCAAGAGGCTGGTGGGCATGTTCCTGTCCACCTGTGGGGGCCCAGGGGCCACAGGGGGGCTGGAAGTGGCAGGAGAGAGGAGTGGTATTTCTATCTTCTGGCCACACCCAGGGGCTTAACACTGGGCTACATCTTCAGTCCTTTTTATCTTTTAGATTTTTGAGACAGTCTGAGTAAAACTGCCCAGGCTGGGTGAGTTGTGATCCTTGTGCCTCGGCCTCCCAGTGCTGGGAGGGAACATGCTGTGCCTGGCTACCTTCAGGGTTTGGAGCAAGCAGAGGTTAGGACTGGACAGTGGGCTCTGTAAGGTCTCATACAGGCAGCAGAGCAGAGGGAGCGGCCGTGGGAAAGCAGCTGGGTCCGGATGTGTGTGGGAAAAGCCGGCAGGACGGTGTGAGTCAGCAGGGCTCGGGAGGCTGTGGATGGGAATGCTGGGGGAGGAGGCTGAAGGCTGTGCTGGCTGAGCCCCCTGTGGGCCGGGAGTGGGCAGAGGGGCCAGGTGTCTCCGAGGCAGGACGGGGTGGGTGGTGTGTGCTGCCAAGGCCACGCTGACCCTGTTTGGTACCCTGGCTGAAGTGAAACAGGCAGAGGTGGGGAGGCCTGGCTGGAGTTTCTAGGTGGGCAGAGGAGGGAGCCAGTGACACCTTGCTTCCCTGTGGTCAAGGCCACTGGCGTCCAGTCTGTCCTGGGTCATGACAGCCAACTCAGTAGCAGGGCTCCTGCTGGTCCCTGTGTGCCCACTGCTGTCTCCACAGTTCATCTGGCCAGGTGCCACCTGTCCGAGACCCTACGTGCCCTTCTCTCCACTGCAGGCTGTTGGGCCTGAGCTGGTCATCAGCAGCACCTTCTGTACCTCACTGCCAGGGCTGTGCTGGGCTCTCTCCTTTCGGCTCCTGCCTGGTCTCTGGACCGCCCAGCCTCTGGCCCCTTCTCTCTCCTTTTTTCTGTAGAGGCCGGGTGGTGGCATAGGGACTCTGTCAAGGGGCCTGCTTTCTGCCCCAGGGAGTAGCCACGGCCGCTTTGAAGGCGCAGGACACTTTCACTTGGAGTCTAGTCTTCTGCTTGGGGAAGTTACCATCTGCTGACCCAGCCTCCTCCGAAGTCTGCAGCTCTCCGGGTCCTGGTACCCTGGGCCTTCTGGACCAGCCGATTCCCTTCCCTGTTGTCTCCTGGGATCTGGCTGCTACTTCCTAAAGACTCCTTTCCCACAGCCCCCTGCCCACCTCTGGGTTTCTTTCCCAGGGCTCTAAGCCTTGGACTTTCTCCCCCCATCCATGGGGACATGACCTCCCTGCCATGGCCATGGACACCCATGCTGGGGCCCTCCCCGTGCTTCCTCGCACCGGAGGCCCAGCCTCAGGACTGGTCCCTGCTGCCCGCCCATCCGAGGTCCTGGGAGCTGGCCGTTTGGGGAAGCAAAGCAGGTGAGGATACAGTCTCTGGCTCAGTTTTCTGTGGTGGATAGAGGGTGCACGCCCACTGCTCCGCGTCACCCAGGAAGAAACTGAGGCTCGGGAGCTGGGACGTCTTGTACGTAACCTGCCTTACCCATCCCACTTAAGCACCTGTCCAGGCCTCCAGGGCCATCTTAGAGGCTGAGGGGCTTGGCTGGCCCCTCGGCACCCCCAAACAGCTTCCAGTGAACTAGGGCCTTGCTCACAGTGCCCAAGGTGGGGATCACACGGTCACGGGGGGACCTGTGGCCCAGGGTGCAGGAGGGAGGCCCCACAGGGTTAAATGAGACCAGGACCTGCTGCGGTCCTGCGGCCTGGCATTCAGGACAGAGGAGGGAGTGCTTGGACTCCCGGTCTGGGGCTAGATGCGGTGCGCTGGTAGAAGCCAGCAGAGTCTGTAGGCGAGACTATTCCGAGGTCACATGAGGGTCTCTGACATCTGTGCCAAGGCTGGCTCTGACCCTGTTGGAAGCTCCTGGGTAGTGGATTTGGCCTCCCTCTCTTCCTGATGCTCTACCAGGAGCACAACAGTGTGACCCCGTAGTACCCCTACTTTCCTGCCTGGCCCCTTGCACACCGGTGATGACCTATGTATCCCCCGCTGGCCAAGGACACACGGCAGCCCCTGTGGCCCTCCTGGTTCTTGGTCCGCATTTGGGCAGTGGGGGTGCTGCACGGATCAGAGGCTGTGTGGGATCCTCCCAGACTCCCACTTCCATCCTAGAAGGTCATAGCCCGGCCCAGACCGTCCTTTCATCTCTCTGAAATGTGCGGGGTGATGGGTCTCAGCTCCATCTCCGTTCCTGGGCGTGAGCCATCGGCCTAGGCTGTCCCCTCCCGACCGCCTGGTGACCTCAGCTGCCCCTCAGGTACCGATTCCACGTAGCAGCGCAGGTTGAGAGGCCTCAGGTCCGGACCCCAGGCCTCGTCCCAGGTCCCTTCCCGAGCGCACGCCACTGTCCTTCGCGTGAGGCGGGAGGGGCGCAGAGCTGTAGGGGGCTAAGCGCGTGCAGTGCCGAGGACAGGGTTCGCGACTACCCAAGCCCAAGCCCAGTCTGCTGAGTCCGCGGGTCCGGCGCGCAGGGACTGCGAGGACGCGGCTGCGCGTCGCGAACCCCCTCCCCCGCACCTGCACCGCAGCTGCGGGGCGCATGCGCGGGCCGCGAAGGGTGGGGGCCCGAGGGTCCCCGTGCTCAGCGCACCGCGCCCGCCGCAGGGACCTGGGTCAGTCGGGGTGTGCGGCGCTATTCAGGGCTGCGATGCGGCGGGGCCAAGCGCATCATGGATCGCCTGGAACTCTCCCCGCTCAGCACTCCCGCGACGCTCCTGCCGAGGGAGCCCAGGGACTCGACCAGCGCCGCGCTCAGACAAAGGGGCGGGAGATGCGGACGCTCCCGTGACTGCGCCCGGCGGCAGCACGGCGGCTCGTGAGGGGCGGCGGCATTGAGGGCGCGCGTGGCTTGGCGGGAGGCGCCCATCACGCGCTCCCCGCGGTCCTCCGGAGCCCGCGCTGGGTCTCCGGGTCCGGAAGTCGGTCCAGACTGCCGCGCACTCGCGCCCGCCGCCCAGGCCCTTGCTCTCGCCGGCCGCCGCCGCGCTAGATAATGTGCCACGGGCGGCGCGGAGGCGGCGTCGTTCCCACCCCCGAGATCACATGGTGACCCTCGGCAGCCAATGCAGTGGACGCTAGGACCCTGCGGGACCCCGGGCGCCGCGACTGCACCGGCGCCACTGCATTATAAATACTTCTCCAAAATGCGGCGCAGCTCCCTGCGCGCGCCCCGGCCGCCTGCCGCCTCCGCCCCGCGCCCCTGAGCCGCCGCCGCCGCCGCCGCCGCGCCCTCGCGCTGGGCCCGGGCTGTGCCCGCCGCCGGCCGCGTCTCCGCGCAGCGCCGCCCGGCCGGGTGCATGCATTGTGGGTCTCCCGACATGGTCTGCGAGACGAAGATCGTGGCCGCGGAGGACCATGCGGCGCTGCCGGGGGCCAAGAAAGACGCGCTGCTGGCCGCCGCCGGCGCCATGTGGCCCCCGCTGCCCGCCGCGCCCGGCCCCGCCGCCGCGCCCCCCGAGCAGGGACCCCTGGCTCGCGGAGGCGCTGGGGGCGCAGGGCCGCCGGGGGGGCGCGGCGTGTGCATCCGCGAGTTCCGTGCCGCCGAGCAGGAGGTGGCGCGCCGCATCTTCTACGACGGCATCCTAGAGCGCATCCCCAACACGGCTTTTCGCGGCCTGCGGCAGCACCCGCGCACACAGCTGCTCTACGCCCTGCTGGCCGGTCAGTGCGCGCGGGACTCGCTGCCGCAGTCCGGGGCGGGGGCGGGGCCCTCGAGCGCCTCCCCTTCCCCCGCCTCTGTGGATTCCGCTGCTGGGGGTGCGGGCAGGGTCCGCGGTGGTCGCCCGCCCGGGCGTGGGGACGCGCGTCGAGGACAGGGCTGTGGGCCGGGTGTTCATCGCTTCCCCGCTGCCCGTCCTCCCCGTCGCGGTCCCCGCCCGGACACCCCAGTGGGGGCGGCGTGACGGGGCAGGCGGCGGGGCGCGGGGCGTGGAGCCTATATATAACCCGCGGGCGGGGGAAGCGGTGAACTAGCGGACTGCAGCGGACAGCGGCCGGCGTCTGTTCGTCAGGCCCTGTGGGGCAAAGCAGTCTTCCCATTGCACAGACGGGGAGCCGGGGGCCACCCTCCCAAGGTCACTGGGGAGGCAACCTTCGCCCAGCGCCTCTGCAGTCTGAGTGTGGCTGGCGGCGGTATGGGTCTCCTCGCCAGGCCTGAAGCTCCCTCCCCACGCCAGCCGCTCTGGGGGCTCCGTCCTACTCCACAGGGGTGCACGAGGTCAGGTTGGGTGGGCAGGGTATGGGGACCACCCCGGTGTTGGGCACTGGTAGCCCAGAGAGTAGCAATTCAGGGCAACCTCTCCCGCGGTGTTCCCACTTTGTCTCAGGTTAGGAAGGTAGCGGGCCTTTGTGGCAGGAAGTTTCAAAATAGGGACGCGTAGGAAAGGGACAAGGACCATGACTCTGCTCTCGCTCAGAGGCAAGTCTGTGGCCCGCATGCCCCTAACGCTGCTCTGCCCTGAGTCGGGGTAGCTCAGGGTGTTGTGAGGCCAGGGTCTGCCTAGCGGCACCACATCCAGGCCGGCAGTACCACCCTTCCCGCTCACCCGTGTCCCTTGCCCGCAGCGCTCTGCTTTGCTGTGTCGCGCTCATTGCTGCTGACTAGCCTGGTGCCTGTGGTGCTGCTGGCCCTGCGCTACTACTACAGCCGGAAGGTGATCCTGGCGTACCTGGACTGCGCACTGCACACGGACATGGCCGACATCGAGCAGTACTACATGAAGCCGCCTGGTGAGCAGGGCCGCAGCTGCTCTCCCTGCCCTCTGCCCTTTCTTGGGCAGAAGCCCCCTGCCCTGCCAGGCCCAGGCTCTGGTGGGCATGGACTGGGGTCCTGAGACCTGAGTCTCGAGTGACAGGCTTTGGCTAGGGGTGGGGCATCCCTAGGTGGGGAGGGGAGAGCAGGGTCCTCCTCCTGGGTGGCCTAAGCTGGCTCTGGGCTGGGGCAGCTGGGCTCAGGCCTGCTTTGCACATGAGGCCGTGGCTGTCCTACCTTACTGGATTTGGGGTCGGTAGGGAGAGGAGAGAGGACCCCCCTGGAGCAGAACCTTGGAGCAGGGGCCCTGGTCCCAGACTTGGGCTCTACTTCTGGCCCAGTCTCCAGACCTCTCAGTGAACCGAAGGATGTCTCAGCTCTGTGGCCTTGTAGAATGAGAGGCTGGGACCCTGGTCTGGGAGGGGCCAGGGCTGCTGTCTGCCCCAGGGTTGGTCCTAAGGCCCTCAAGCTAGAGAGAGGCACCTTGGCCCTTGGGTGTGAGCATCTGTCAGGTACTAGACTGCCTGACCCCAGAGCGGCAGAGCCAGAACCAGCTCCTGCTGTGGAGCTGCTTGCAGGTGCTGCCCGCTCTGTGCCTGCACCCAAGCCCCTTGGGGCTCCGTTATCCCTGAGCTTTCCCCAAAACCTGGCTCTGCAGGGAGGGGACAGGCGACATAGGAGCAGTGGTGGGGTGCAGCAGGGCTGAGGTCCCTGCAGGCCAGGCCTCTTTGGCCTTATGGGTCCTGCAGGTCCTTGTATGCTCTTCTTGGGTCCACAGACTCTGCAGGCACAGATTAGACAGCTGCTGATAGGCTGTGTGGGTTTGTGGGAGCTGCTCAAGCAAACAGGGGAACTGAGTTCTGGGGAAGGAGAAGCAAAGTATGCTCAAGGGCTCTCCCTGCTGGGACAGCCTGATTTCTGGGTGGCAGGGTGGGGACAGGCTGGCCTGGGGACACCCCGAGGCCTCGGGGGCCCTTCAGCTGGAAGGGAGGCTCCTGGTGACCCCCTTAGTTGCAGGAGGCTCAGGTCTGGCGCTGGAGGAGATGGCCTCCCCTGAACGGGGGTTGGAGGGGTGTGCTCTCCAGATTCAGCACAGACCCTTTGGGGAGGACTTAGGCCCTCGAGGGAGGCAAGGGAGGGCTGTGGGGGGCAGGAAGTGCTGGCCAGGTCTAAAGCGTGGGCGCCCCTGGCTGGTCAGCCCTGCCCTCTGCTGCCTGTCAGCCCCAACAGATGTCTCTGTGTCTCTGGCCTTTGACCATCAGAGATGGCCAGGTTTTCTGGTGCCGTCCCCTCGTAGTCTCCCTTTGGCCCTCTGCTGTCCTCTGCTGTCCTGGGCTGCCTGTGGGTGGGCACAGCTGCCCTGAGAAGAGAGGCTGGACCTGTGAGGCCCCATGGCGTAATGATGCGTCCTCCGGGTGGGCGCCCTCGGTTCCCAGGCCAGGCAGGGAGGAGGGTGGCAGGCTGGGCTGGGAGCCAGGGCAGGTTGGCTGTGCATGGGGCCTGCTGTGATCACTGCCTATGGCCGTTCTCATGTTTGGTCCTGGGCAGAGGCTGCCTGGCTGAGGCCAGCACCCTTGTTCCAGGGGAGGCTCCCGGGCCTGCCTTCCATGTGTCCCTGACTGTCCTGTCTCCACAGGCTCCTGCTTCTGGGTGGCTGTGCTGGACGGCAACGTGGTGGGCATTGTGGGCGCCCGTGCCCATGAGGAGGACAACACGGTGGAGCTGTTGCGCATGTCCGTGGACTCCCGCTTCCGCGGCAAGGGCATCGCCAAGGCGCTGGGCCGGAAGGTGCTAGAGTTCGCGGTAGTGCACAACTACTCTGCAGTGGTATTGGGCACCACGGCTGTCAAGGTGGCCGCCCACAAGCTCTACGAGTCACTGGGCTTCAGACACATGGGCGCGAGTGACCACTACGTGCTGCCTGGCATGACCCTCTCGCTGGCCGAGCGCCTCTTCTTCCAGGTCCGCTACCACCGCTACCGCCTGCAGCTGCGTGAGGAGTGAGGGTCGCTGCCCACCCGCTGCCCCATCCGCCCCCTTCCACTTGCGCCCACCTGCCCGCCTGCCCGCCGCCCGGCGCGGCCCTGCTTCCAGACGCTCACCTTGGCGTTTGTGTTGGGTTTTCTCCTTCAACATCACGTGGTTATCTGGCTGTTCCTGGGGGTGTGGGGCTGTTGCTCACCTGCGACGTGGTGGGGTAGGGTCCGCAGCCATGGTCCCCCCATCCTCCCAGCCTTGGGAAGCGGA
Organism: Dinomys branickii; assembly: GCA_004027595.1. Taxonomy (NCBI): domain Eukaryota; kingdom Metazoa; phylum Chordata; class Mammalia; order Rodentia; family Dinomyidae; genus Dinomys; species Dinomys branickii. Next base: position 27,003 of record PVLD010015403.1, on the reverse strand, counting down.
GCTGTGGACCCCCAGGCTGCCCACCCAGCCATTACCTGCCTCTGTCTGGAAGGCCTCACCTCTCCCATTAAGCACAGAAGCTCTGCCCAAATCCTCCAGGGAGCAAACCCTGGCTCCCCAGCCAGGCAGTGGCTCGGCCATTTTCCCTGAAGCGTGGCCCAGGCTGGCTGGCTGCTGTTCTGAGGGAGACCGAGCTGGCCACAGGCTCCATGCTGCTCTGTGCATGTTGAGGACGTGGCCTGGCTGCCGCATGCCGCATGCCACAGCCCCCACCCTGCTGCCCTGTGTAGACGAGACCCAGGCCTATGGGCATTACCCAGCCTGTGTACCCTCCAGGGGGCCTGGCCTGGGCCCGCCTGCCTGCTCCACCCATTCCCGCTTTGCTTTGATACCACATCACCTCTCTGTCCTTCTGGTCCCTGCGTCCTGTGCCCGGGCTTGGCTGACTTGGTGTGGCACCCAGGTGTGGTTCCTGTAGCGACCAACCTTGTATGTCGTGGCGGGAGGGCCCCTGACACCTGTCCCGCAGCCCCTGCTAGATCAGGTGTCCCCTCCCAGCTGCCTGTGGCCCCTGTCTCGCTGTTCGCCGGGGTCCATCCTGTGACTCTTACTAGCCCAGGCTGCTGCCGGCAATGCCCAGACACAGCTTCTCCCAGCCTGAAATGACCCGTTTTCTAATAAGTTACTTAGACAGAATAGCACTCTGCATGACTTTAATTCTGGGACAGAATGGTAGTTCGTACCTTGAGACACACACGTGCGTGTGGTGCTAGCGTAAGCACTGGTTGTGGCCCCGTTGATGGGGGTGGGTGGCCGGTGGGTGGAGGGCTTCACAGTGAAATCTGGAGGGAGACCCTGACCTAGTGTAATCCCCCCCAAAGAACATTCCTGGATGGTGAGGAAGCCCCAGGCTGCCCCTTCCAGCCTTGTTCTGCAGGGCAGAGGGGACAAGGTGAGTCCCACAGCCCTGAGGGGAGCTGGGCACTGCCAAGGTAGGGGAGCAGGACCTGCTGTCCCTTGTGGCCAGTTCGACTGACTTGAGGATATCTGGGCAGGGAGAGGGAGATCAGGGCTGCGGTGACCATTGGCCAGTGGAGCCTGTGCCTGGCCCTATATGAGTGGGTCACCCAGAGCCCTTTTTGTGGGGCTTGAGAGGGCTGGGGGAGTGGCATGCGGGGCGGCCACAGAGCTGGTCCCTTAGCAAGGCGCTTGAGGAACAAATGGATTGGCAGCCCAGCCCTGCACTCCAGGGGCCTTTTTGTCCTGTTAGCAGTTGAGGCACTTGCAGAGCACTGTACAGACCCCGCTGTCCCCTGTACATTCCTTCCTGGTGGTGCCCGGTCCCCTCGGGGGTGGGAGTTTTGTAGACTGTACAGAAATTGGCACCCTATTTTCTTGCAGCTCTCAGATTTTGTTAATCTGGATTATACAGACAGACGTAAAGTGTTTTAGCAAAATGGAAACAAACAGTCGTGCCTTCTTTTTCTGTTTGGTTTGGCATTGGCTTGGGCTGGTCTTAGCTGCTGGGGCCATTGGGGCTGCTGGCCAGTCTGTGGCCCGGGGCAGGGGCAGGGCTGCTGCAGGTGGCAGTGTCTGGTTGGTGGGCAGCTCTGGCCAGCAAGGCTTCTCCCCCTGTGCCTTCAGAGCCTGCAGTTGCTGGGCTTGGGGGTATGGAGTGGAGGCAGAGCCCAGGTGCCCTTAAATTGACCTAGGGCTGGCTCATGGCAGACCCCACTGCTGGGGCTCAGAGGGACTGGGCGAGGCAGGTGGCCCTCCTGGCCGCTGCCGCCTCTCTGCCCTGGGAATCTCTCAGCCACCTGGTCCCATGGGTCCATGGAGGGATGCTTGCTGGCCCTCAACGGTCCTTAGCCACCCTTCTGTTGCTGCTGGGATTGAGCCAAGATGCCAGGAGCAGGCTGGCAGGGTATGATTCAGCCCTCATAGACTGGTGGGCAGATCTCCTGTCCTTGGAGTTGCACTGGATCCCCCGGTAGCCCTGCTCGTCCCAGCCCTTCATGGCACTCCAGCTTGAGCATGAATTGCTCCGCAGTTGTGCACTGACATGAATTTTATACATTTGTGGAAACTGCTGTGTCTTCTACCTCTGTGGAGGCCCTTCTGGGCTCGCTCCCGGTGTCCAGTGCAGTTCCTCTGAGTTTGCCAGCCTGCTGCTGCCTCCCCAGGTCTCTGCCCCCTTGGTGGCCTGGCAAGGTCCAGGGAGGTCAGCCTGGGGCCCCAGGGTTGCTGTTTGTTTGCAGGCCTCCTCTTGCAGAGCAGGAGGGTGCACACTGGGGCGGTGTCCAGGTCACCTTGCTGAGCTTGTGCTGTAGGCTGGGGAGCAGCTGCTGGGTGTCCCCTGGCCGCAGCCCTGCTGGGCCTGCATCTGTACAGATGACCAGCTCCTGTGCCGGGTGGCCAGGAAGTTGGCATACCTGTGCTGAGACTGTGTGTGGTTGGCCCCTGAGCACAGGAAGGTTGAGCCCTTTGGCCATGGCAGCCTCCCCTCCATCCTGCACCTGCTTCCATGCCCAGAGGCTGAGATGTCTGCAGATGGTGAGGTTGAGGGAGTGGACAGTTGGCCCCAAGGAAGCAGACAGCAGCCCAGAGTGCAGGGCCATGGCAGCCCATGCTCAGAGTGACAGTCATCCCCAGGCCCTTAGAGGGCCTGAGATGCTCTGAGCCATGGGCCGGGCTTTGAGAACCTCACCACCTGTGCTACCTGTACTGCCTGCCCCTGTCTGTGCAGGGTGGCCCAAGCCCACACCTTCCCTGGAGCTGGCTTCCGGGGCTATGCACACTGCCAGATCTGTCTCTGGGCTTTGCTGGTGTGGGGCTTCTTGGGCAACTGGTGGCTCCCAGGGCTGGGGGATGTGTGGGCACCCTTAGGGCCACCTTCCTGTCTGTGCCCAAGGGGCAGCCAGAAAGAGTGAACCCCAAAGCCGAGGGGCTGCCGCTTGCCCATCTGGTGTGTGCTGGGCCATTTGCTGTCTGCAAACTCTGCTGTGTGTGCCAGGCCTGGCTTTGGGCTTGGGCTGCTGGGGTTGAGTCCAGGGCATGATGTGGGGCTGGCCCTGGAATAAATTGCCCCATGGTGAGATATCCATGGAGCACGGCAGCACAGCCTGCCAGAGCTGCCCAGGCCCGGAGGGAGGCTGAGCCCTGACTTACCACCGTTGGATGTATTTTTTTAAAACAGCAATAATTAGCCATTTTAAAGAAGGGGTGTATCAACATGCGTGTGTGTGTGTGTGTGTGTGTGTGTGTAGTGCACCTGTGTGTCTGATCATCTGTGGATGTATCTGTGTATGTGCATACATATGAGCATCTGCACATGTGCATGCATGTGTGTAGACAGCTGCCTATGTGGGCATGTATGTAGGAGTGTGCACGTATATACATGTGTAAGTACATGTGTATACACGCGCTACACGTGTGAGCCTGTGGGTGAGCATGTCTGTGAACATGGGTTTGTTCATGTGAGTGTGTGCGCACAGGCTGTGAGATGAGGGCGAGGGAGAGCTTCCTGCTCTAGGAGGTGCTCTGTGGTGGGAAGCAGGGTCCTGGGCTCCCCAGGCTGGGCCAGCTCCACAAGAGTGTTCCCCAGCCCCTTCTGTTGGGTGGTAAGCCCTGGTCCACCTCCCTCTTGGCCATGGCAAGGTGGGGACAGGAGCCCCAAGGACAGATGCTGGCCAGCTTTGGTGGAGGGTGTGTCATGCTGGCAGGTTGTTGCTATTGTGTGTTCCTGAGCTGTACTGTGAGCCCGGGACAGGGTGGATGTCCTGCAGCCCTGGGATGTGCCAAAGCAGCCCTCAGGGCCAGGTGGCGAGCCAAGTCCCCAAGAGACAGGCTGGGCCCCAGTGGGTGTGTGCCGGCCTACGTGGCCCCCAATGCTGCTGTTTTTCAATAAAATCAGAGTTGAAGGAACCGAGCTCTGTGCTTTATTGAGAAGGTGCACTACACACACACACACACACACACACACACACACACACACACACATGCACATGTTGATTCACCTCTTTGCCCCCATCCAGGCCCCTGCCCTGCTACAGGGCAGCTCCACGGAGCTGAGCCTGGAGCCCATGGCAGCCAGGTGGCCCTGTGGACCTTTAGATGCATCTGGGGAGGAGTGCTGCCCCCTGCCTGCAGTGGTGGCCACAGCCCATCATACCCCTGAGTAGGGCAGCCTGGTGGGAACTGGAGGTGGTGGGGACTTGGCCTGGGCCCAGCATGCTCCTGAGCAGCTGCCCAAGGGTTCTGGCTCCTGCCGGGTTCTGGGCACCTAAACTAACAACACTGAGAGACAGTGTGGTCCCCGCCAGCGGACCCCGTGCCAGGCTCTGCCTGGCCCAGGGCTTGAGGTGCCATCAAGGCCGAGACCTGGGCTTGGGGGCTGGGCCTTTAGTGCTGTTGGGGCTTTGGCCTATAGCCCCAGCCAGACAAAGCCTCTGGGTCTGGGCTCTTAGTTTTAGTGGCGCTGGCACCCCTCATGAGTGGCTGTACCCCAGGCTCCGGCCTGCCCAGCACTCTGAAGGCTGTGTGAGGTCTCGATTCAAGCAGATGGGGGTGGGGATGGACCCCCACTGTCAACGAGGAGGGAATGACCTCGGGTGAGGAGGGGGTGGGCACAGACCCCTCTCCTGCAGAGGGGTCCTGGGAGTTGGGGAGCCCCCAGTACCCCCACCATGCGATTTGCCCTCTGCCGCCCTCTTTCCCACCCCTCTCCTGGCAAAGCCAGGGGAATCCGACCCTGCACATTCCTTCCTGGCCACTCCCTGCGCCAGGGTCAGGGGCTGCCCTTCAGCCAACAGGAGGTAGTCCACGCCTCACTGGGGCTCAGGTAACAAACACCAAGCTCAAGCTCAACAAGACATCTCAGCTGGAGTCACAGCCCAGGGACTGAGGCCTGAAGTGGAAGCAGGCTGCTGCCTCCTTGCCCTGGGTGGCAGCTCCTTCCCTGTGTGCAGCACACAGAGAACTGCCTGGCTCGACACCCATCGAGCGCTGGACCACCAGACAGGGCACTCTGCTCTGACTCGTGGGTGGCTGTGGACATGGCTCCCCAAGGATTCACCCAGATCCAGAGGCTGGCTTTGCATGAGGTGTTTACTAAAGGGCCAACCCAGCCCCCTGCCCCCTCCTGGGGTTCCCACACTGCCCGCTGGCGACCTTGAAAGGCCACAAAATGGGCTGGTGGAAACCAGTTCTCTCCTCCCACTGTTGCCTGGGGCTGCAGACAAAATGAAGGGGAAAAATGCACACGCGGGGTAGGTGCTGAGGAGCCTGGTGGAGGGCAGCTGTGCTGGGCGACTTAGACTCGTGTGGCTCAGTGGAGCCCAGGTCCGGGGGCCTACTGCAGCAGGGCCAGGTGTCCCCATGAGCGGCCGGAACTCAGGCTCACCTTCAAGGGCACCTGCGGACAGCAGCCAAGTACGAGCCCCAGGGCCAGCCCGATGTGCCCAGCCCCCTCCCAGGCTCACGTGTGGGACACAGGCCCTGGAGCGCAGCTGTACATTTACTACAGACACAGGTGGACACAGCCCGACAGACTGCAGCAGACAGACGCGCAAGCGTATACACGTCTGCCCAGAGATGGACTCACACCTCCCCACTGCACCCCCACCCCCACCCCACAGTTGGCTTCGTGCCATAAGCTGGTCTGCAGGGCCACTAGGGAAGAGGCCCTTGGGTGCGAGGTGTCTTGGACCATCTGCACTCAACCATCCCACGGTCCGCTGGCTTGACCAGCCCTGCTGAGCGTGCCCTGCCCAAGGCTGTAGCTGAAACTGCTGCTCCTCTAGGCAAGAGGGCTGCTCTAGCTGTGGGCCTGTCCTCGCAGCGCCTGCCTCCCAAAGTCTCCTGCCCCGGGAGAGCTGAGTCTGTGCTCTCCCAGGGACTGTGAGGGCCACAGGGCCCCTGAGTGCGTCCCTCACCTGCAGCTGCAGCTCCGGGCTCCAAAGGTGTTGCAAGGACTCCATGGCCTCCCTGACGAGCACTGCAACAAAAACTGCTGCTTGCAACCTGCTGTCATCCAGGTGCCCAGCCAAAACCTCTGCTCTGGGCCTCGCCCCTACGCAGCTCCCTGTCCTTCCCACCCGGGACGCACCCTCCTGCTCCGCAGGCTGCCCAAAGCCTCAGGTCTCCATGGTTGGGGCCAGCTGATGCAGGGCCAGGCCATCAGCTAGGGCTGGCAAGAGGTGTCGGTCTGCCCCAGCCAGAGCAGCTGGGCACAGGCGCTGAGACTCCTGTGGCTACCAGGCAAAGTCCGCTGTCTGGTGAGCCTGTCAAGCCTGTGAGGGCCACCCCAGGGCACCTGCTGGTCTTTGGGGGCTGGGCTGCCTCTCTCTAGACCTCCCTCCCATGGTCCAGAGAAGGCACCGTCCTGGACTCTGGCGAGCACGAGGGTGCTGTAAGTACTGGGTGGCCCTCGGGCCTTCCAAGGACCCCAGACTGAGTAGGTGTTTCTGTCTGTTGCAGGGGGCATGAGAGAAGATACAGCGGCTTCAGTTGAGCACAGAGAGGCCCTGAGCCCTGCTAAGCTCACCTGCAAACTCTGGGGCCTGTGAGTCCTCCACTTCAAAAAGCAGCTCATCATGAATCTGGGCGACCAACCTGGAAACAGCAGGCATTACCTGGAGGTGCACTGCTAGCCAGGCGCCTGGAGGCTGGGTGTGGGACTGTGGGGGGACAGGCTGAGCGCCGCTGCCCAGGGTCACCCACTGTCACCAGGACTCTCCAGGAGCTACCGGAAGGGGCACGGGGAGCCAGAGCTCGGTCGCTGCTCCTGTCCATGCCACTCTCTGAAGATCCTGGGGGGGCAGAAGCACCCCCCTTGGGGATGGCATGGGGCCCACTGTTCAGGGTGAATATGCCTGGCATGTGAGGGGTCGCCCCACCTCAGTTTACAGAAAGTGGGTGGGGAGGCAATTTTTTAACAATTTGCTTTTGAGCCAGGCGTGGTGGCACAAGCCTGTAATCCTAGAACTCAGGAGGCTGAGGCAGGAGGATCACCTGTGCTACACAGTAAATTAAAGGTCAGCCTGAGCCACATGATGAGACTCTCTCGAAAAAAATATTTTTTTGTTTTGAAGTCAAAGGAATCAATACATACTTAAAAATACATCAACATTCAAAATTACAAATTTGAAAATCCTCCTATGTGCCCCCACTCAGAGGGCATGTGAAGTGGCCCAGCAGGACTGGACATGAGTCTTTTTCTGGTGATGAGTGCCTGTGTGTGGCTGCCATCCAGCCTGGGCACCAGCCGCAGCCCTACCTGATTTGGGCTGCCTGGGCTGAGCTGTAGGGCTGCATCCTGGCCTGAGAGCCTGGGGCTGGTGGGACCCCCTCTGTCAGCTCCCCAAGGCCCTGGCTTCCCCAAGGCTGCGCCCCAGGGCTCCTCTAGGCCACCCTTCCTCAGTCTTGGGAAGACCCTTGTCCCTCCTGGCCTCACAGGGAGAGGATGCTGGGATGAACCTGTGGGACTTGGAATCAGCGCACAGCTGGGCAGGGTCATCTGAGTGGGTTTTTTTTTTTTTTAATTGAACCCAGGGCATTTATAATGAGGTAAATCTCCAGCTCTTTAATTATAAAAAAATTTTAAGACAGGGTCTCCATAAGTCAGTGATTTGTCCCAGCTGGCCTTGAACGTGCACGCCTGCTGCCTCAGCCTTCAAAGTGTGGGGTGACAGGCAAGTGCCACCATGCCTGACCAGCCTCAGTGGCACAGCTCCTATTGGCACATGGCCCATGTGCTCTCTGGAGCTGTGATCAGGTTGGTCTGTGCTCCTGGGCAGACAAGGCTCAGAATGCTCATGGTGTGCAGTCCCCACTGGGGATGGTGGGGCTGGCTAGAGAGGGAGCATGTGGCTCAGGGTGGTCACAATGGGACGTCAGAGGACCTTCATGCTCTGTCCTGCATGACCTTGACTCTGTCTCTTGGCCTGGGCCCTGAAGAGCAGTAACCATGTCCCACCCTGTTCCAGGCTCCCGCATGGTGCCATGAAGCCAGGCTCTACAAGGGAGGTGTGGCAAGGCCATACTGGGCAGAGGCTGTGGGCACAGATGGTGCACAGAGGCTGGGGGTGCCACGCTAGCCCCTGGGGGCAGAGCTTTATGGGGCCTCCCGGCTCCATCTTCCTCTTGCTCCTCCCTGCAGGCCTTCTGGGTTGGACAGGGTGGAGACCCAGTGGTGTCCTCAGCCACAGAGAGCGTCTGCAGGGTCCCACAGGTGGGTGGGGGTGCCCGGGAGATGTGTACCTTGAACTTCCCGGAAGGCTCTCAAGGACTGCCTTGCTGGCGCTCTTTTGACCATCACTACTTGCTCCTTTTTTTTTTTTTTTCTTTTGGTGGCACCAGGAATCTAACTCAGGACCTTGCACTTGCCAGGCAGGGGCTTATATCACTGAGCTATACCCCCGGCCCCTACTTTTTCTTTTTGCCTGGAAAATATTGTGATAGTTGGATCAGCTCCCTCCACCTCCACCATGGCACCAAGAGAAAGGGTCAGAGGGCCAGAGGGCCAGAGGGAGTTTAGTCCTGTGGCCCTGAGCCTCCAAAAGGAAGCCAGCGAGCACTGTGCCCTGGGCCCTTTTTTGGAGTTGAGCTGCTGCAGCTGCCCATGGTACCAAGGGCCATGAGTATGTACAGGGACAGAGGCATGCACCCTCCAGGCACTACCAGGGGGGCAGGAGGTGTGCCATGCACCCCCGCAGCCTCCAGCTAGGGCACTGGCACTGCTTCAGAAGCCAGCCCAAGGTGGGACAGTGGGGCTGGGCCTCTGGCTCCTCAGGGGTCCCTGTTTAGGGGTCATAAACCTCCCAAAGGTGCTTGTGAACTCTCCAGATTTAGCAGAAGCAGTTTCACACATCTTAAAATCACACTGTGAAATTCTGAGCTGCTGGTGTGGCAGACCCAAGAATAGGTGAGGCTGTTAGTCACGCACGTCACCCTCGGCCCCGAAATGCCACACTCATGACTAGGAGCAGGGCCACAGGGACACTCTGGCTCCAGGATGGGAGAAGACTGCGAATGACTTCCTGGCCCTGCTCTGGAGAAGTTAGGGTTAGGGAACAGTCTGACGCTGGCAATAGAGCCTGGCTGCTATGAGGGAACATTCCAGAAAGGCCTCACCTCATCCCCCTTCCCAGGGGGTCCCCAGCTATGTAGAGCTCCCCTATGGGTCCCTGAGGAGTGGCTGTGTGACAGCCCTGCCCTAAACCCACTTGCAACATGCTGTAGCTTGGAGGCAGGGGAGGACCTGGTCATGGCAGGGCTCTGCATGAGCTTGACAAGTTGCATCATGCGCCGTGCCTCGGTTTCCCCTCACCTACACTTAGTGAAAACCAGCAGCTATTAGGTGCCCAAGTAAAAACCACCCATTCCCAGCTGTCTCCAGCCAACCTCTCGCCTCTCATGCAACTCCCCCTCAATTCTGCACAAAATGAAGCCAGGCATGACTAAACAAAACCACCTTTGTGGCTGCTGGCCTGGTCACAAGCGGAAACCAGTGCAGCCACTCACACCTAAGAGGCCAGAGTGGACTCTGAGAGGCTGTGGAGGTGGGCAGATGTGTGGATCTCAGGAACTACAGAAAGCCTCACGCGCGTGTGTCTGTGTGCATGTCCTCGTTTGTGTGTGTGTGTGTGCGTGTGCCCGTGCCCATGCTAGGGGGGGCACAGAGGGATAGTGAGACTGAACTATGCACGCCCGCTCCTAACCTGGGTAACCCAGTGATAGCAGGGTCACGGCATGGCTGGAGCCCAGCGTGGGGCGTGGTGGTGTCTTGGCACCCACCCCCTGGCCCCAGGGGGCCGCCTCCATGTGCCTGCCAGATGAGGAAGTGCTTGGTGTGAAGGGCGGAGGCAGCACGGCCAGGGGCTGGGCACAGCCTCCCGCCCTCAGGGTGACAGAGCTACCCACTCATATGCGCCTGCAGGAAGCGGGTTGAAAAGTCAGAATGAGCAAGGGGATGTGTGAAGAAAGTGTTTTCTTTAAATAAAGAGGAGCCGTCTCTGACAAGGAAAAGCAAATCAGATCTGAGCCCATAAAATAATACCAGCAGCCAAAAGAGCCATGTGTGCCAGGGCAGCAGAGGATGCTCTAAGAGCCAGAACAGCTGCCGCTCAGCATGGGAGGCGGTCCAAGGGCAGCGCAGGTGGGGGTTTGGAGGGGCGCAGCCCTGGCCTCCCATGGGGTTGCCTCTTTGAGGGTCTAAGATTAGAGAGTGAAGAGCAGTGCTAAGACCCTCAAGGACAATCTGCCCCCCTTGAGCACAGACAGTGTCGGGGTGGGCATCTACAGTGGCACCAGGTTTTGCTCACCAGGAGCAGCTGTTGGCCCCCTGCTATCCCAACACTTGAGGCTGAGCCCTGGGGAACCCTGGGGCAGAGACAGACCTGAGAGAGTTGTGTAGGGTGGGGTCTCCACCAGCTCCAAACACACCCTGGTTCTGGGTGCAGCAGGTGGAGGTGCAGAGTCCCCAGTGTCCTGCTACAGGGCCATGGTTGGAGCTGTGCCTCCCGTGGGCCCTAGGAGGCTGTGGGGTAGCATCCCTGCAGTGACTCCTCTTTGCTGCGCTGGGAGCTGGTCAGCACAGCCCCTGGTGGAGCAGGGCCTGGGGCAGGGGCTCGAGGCATGTGATGGCTGGGGCTGGGAGCCCACAGGTGGGTGGCAGGCCCAGCTGATGTCTTTATGGAGCAGCGCTCCTTCTCACAGCCTGGCAAGGGCTGGGTCTGGTACATGATGGTGCGGGGGTACCTCAACTGTCCCACTGACCTGGCTGTCAGAGTAGAGGAAGCGGCTACTGCAGCGAAGATTCGGATCATGGCCATCTTACAGAGGTCAGCAGCTGAGCCTGCGGGTAGAGGGCTGGTCAGAGGTGCAGGGCTGTGGGGCTGTCACTGCCCCTTGCAGTCCCTGCTGCAGACAAAGTCACTACTCTGGTGATCACACTGCTGAGGCATTGAACCTGGGAGCAAGAAGCACCTCTCATCCCTCCACCTCCTACGTAGCACCCGGGGTGGGCTTTGGATGTGGGGCCCCCCTGCCGGCCACTCAGGGGCCTGTCAGAGAGACCCCAGGCCTTGACAGCAGACGGAGCTCCTGGACTGGCCTTGGCACTGGCTGAGCTCCTGAAACTTTGGTTACCCATGTACAGGGACAGGGGTGGCCTCGATGGCTCCCAGGGAAATGCCCTCACTGTGGATGTGGGACCCTAACCCTCCTGGAAGAAACTGCGCGCTTGAAGGCAGGGACCATGAGGCCCTGGGGCATGGTAGGAGTGCAGGCTGGGGTGCGGTACCTTGCACCACGAAGTTCACAGCCTGTCGCTCGGCTTGTGCCCGCAGCTGGGGGTCCTGCGCATGGATCCTCGGCAGAGGCCTCCTTCGGCCCATGATGGAGGCCACGTAGCCTAGGTCACAAGAGAAAGAAGCGGATGGGAGATGGTGACAGACATGGCGTGGCACTTGGTGGGCAGAACCCTGCACACGGCCTGCTGCCAGGCAAGTGGGTGGCCAGATGGTGCACAGCACTCACACTTGACACAGGATATTCTGTATAAATGGTTTAGGGCCAGGTGTGCCCTGAGTGGCCCGGCCGCTGGTGTGTAGAGGGGTGAGGTGAGGTGTGAGTCAGAGGTCAGAGTCCACTCCTGCTCGAGGGCAGGACTCTGTGTACAGGGGCTGGATGCTCAGAGGGTCTGTGCTTTCCTCACCCCACTGCTTTGGCTAAGTACGTTCCTGTGCAGTGAGGACTTTTGTTTTCACCAGGTGTGGGTGGGAAATAACCCTTCCATGTGTCTGAGGACTGGAGAAATTCCCCACATATGCAACAATTGTGTGTATTTGCAGTGCTGGGTTGGAACTCAGGCCTTGTGCCTCCCAGCCAAGTGCTCTATCCTTCAGCTACCCTGACTCTGCGCAACAATCACAGTGACAGGCACTGAGCACTTCCACAAAGCCATCTCTGTGTGAAGTCTCACATACTGGCAGTGAAGGCCCAGAGCCCTGCTTCCAATGCCTGCAGCTTCCAGGGTCTGATAACCTGTCTGTCCCCCTACCCTTCTATTCTCGTACTGGGGATTGAACCTAGGCCTTTGCCCCGAGCTATATCTCCAGTGCTTTTTATGTATTTTTCAAATTTGAGACAGAATGTCACTAAGATGTTAAATTCCCTAGGCTGGCTCCTGCCTCAGTGAGGGCTGCGTTCACCTGGCCCCATCTGCTCTCTGGCCTTCACAGCTCATTCTTCCTGACCGCGAGGTCTCAGCCCAGGCTACCTCCGCTGTGAGGCTGCGGCTGGTAGCTGTCTACTCTGGGCCCTGCTGTCCCCTCCACACACAGTGCAATCTCTGTGCTTTGTCCAAGCATCTTTGCTCACTTGCGGGCTCCATCTCGCCTGCTGGGCTGTGCAGGGTGTCTCTGGTGTCAGTCTGGTATCACACACAGGCACCCAGCAAACGTGTGGTGAATTCAACAACTGTTCTCATGCTTTACAGCCTGCGCATTGTGTAACCACGAGGGCTGGGGCAGACATATTTCTTGCTGAGATACATAAGGGCTCACCCCTCTTGATAAAAGGTAGCTGCCAGGAGGGGAGACGTTCCCTGAGGCAGGGGCGCTCCAGGACTCCATCTATGAGCCGTGAGTTCGGGCAGCTACTTAACCTCTGAGGGACTTGTTTAATTCTGCTGCAAAATAGAGTTAACAATATTACCCAGTTCTCACACGTGGTGAGAATTATGTGAGTCACTTTATGGAAAGCATTTAGAATCACGCCTAACTACACTTAGTGCTATGTAAGGGTTTGCACCATGGGTAATTTCTTTTCCACAGCATACGAGCAGATCCTGGCTCTGTATCCTCTTAACGATGCTGGGTGCTATCACTATGTCAACATTTCAAAACTGACAGTATGGTTGCTTCAGCTAGGTATGGGGCTCTTGGGCAGGACATGGGTAGGATTTGTGGGCAGGGCTCCAGGTGGGGCGGCTGCCCTCCCCAGAGCTGGCTGTGGCCTACTTGCCACTAGGGATGGAAACAGTTGTCGGCACCCTTGTCTCCACGCAGCCCGGGAGCAGGCGGGGGTGGGGATTGTGGGAGCCGAGCTTGAGTGTGCTGGGGCCATGGGCCTCTCCAGGGCCTGATGGTGGTGAGCTGCCCACATCTTCACAGAGTCCCTGGGAGGATTCAGGACATCATAGGTGGCCCTAGGTGTTGCCTGTAGCCTGCAGGGACATGCAAGGGCCCTGGGGCACAGTGTCCTCCAGGCCAGATCCCCAGCAGGCCCTCGTTCGCTGCTCCTAGTGAGTGGTGACGTGGGAGCGCCCTCTGCACCAGTTATTCACCTCCTCTTTGCTGTTTGCTTCATTAATTTCTGCTGCTCCACTGATCTCTTCCCCCCTTCATTCACTCTGCTGTTCTTTTCCAAATTATTTGTACCAAACGCAACTCATTTAGAGTCAGGAATTTCTCTTGTTTAAAAATAGTCTAAAAAAATTGCTCTTTACTATCAAGGAAAGCATTAGGGTGGCCAGTATTTTGATGAGAGATTTTTTACTGTCATTCTTTGTCCAAAATAAACAGATTAACTTCATTAAATTACTACTCCATTCCTTACATTGATTTGCTTAACAATATCCGTTTGGAATATACTGTTGGAAGTGAATGCACGCGATAAACGGAAAATAGGGTTGCAGAGTGCAGGGGGATGAACCAACTAGCTTAGCTTTGTCTCTGCCTCCCAGGGCAGACGTGTTTTGAGACACAACTAGCGTCACCGAAAGAGCCGCAAAAGCACCTGGGAGGTCACAAACCACTGGAGCAGAAATTTAAAGCTCTGGACCACTCATAAAATCCAAACAAAAAACCAACAAAAACACACTTCACTGTTTATCGGTACTTTATCTCACTATTACCCACAAGGACAATTTAACAATCCTGTAGTGCCAAGGAACTTCATTAACAGGTTTATTTTATTTTTTGGTGCTGGGGAATGGACCTAGAGCCTCGAGGATGGGACAAGTGCTGTATCCCCTGCCTTTTTCTCAGATTTTATTTTGAGACAGGGTCTCCCAAGTTGCCCAGGTCAGCCTCAAACCTTTGAGTCCCCTGCTTTAACCTTCCAGGTGGGCGAGACCACAGGTGTACCTATCACCATGTCTGGCTGAATCAAAGTTTTTGCTTTAAATATATGATGACTATGGAAGGTCCTACAGCAATAAGTTACAATACCCTTATATTAAGTTATTAAGAATTTAATAACTTAAACTTGAGATGGTTAATATAACATACACTGTGTATCTCAGCTTCTTTTAGGTAAGGTGATATGTAAGAAGGTTTAATTTACAGTTTTAATTTCTGCTCACAAAAATGCTGTCAATATTCTAGCAATGGTGATGACACCTCATTATTATAAACGCAGTTTAGTACTTTTTTTGTTTCAATTATACTTGATTGAAGAAATAATTCTTAGGTACAAGTGGGTCCATATCCTATGTACAAATTTTCAGTGCAGCAGGTTTATAGTCAAAGCTGAATTTAGCAAATATTTTACTTTCTGACTTCTAAAAACAAATCATGGAAGCACTTCCTAAAAATGAAATTAAAAGTAGGTGACTCAGGTTTTTTTTTTCCCTTTGTGTGTGATGAACTTCATGAAGCAATAATTCTTATGGTACATTTGTTTCTGGACCAGGCAGCTTATGTGCTCTTCTTTCAAAGGCAGCTTGGTTGTCATTATTTCTAAATTTTTTTGTCCTTTTCTTGGAATTTTTTTTTATCTTAAATTACTTATGATTGTGATTTCGAAATAAGTGTGTGGGTGGATGGCCACATACACACACATAGGTATGTAGAAAACTATTTTTTTCAGTGTGTGCTGGTCAGAGATGTGTTCTACTTGATACTCTTTGAAATCTTTTCAGGATTTTTTTTTTCTTTTTAAGATATTTTGTGACTAATAAGTGGCTATTTTGTTTTGTCTTTTTGAGACAGGGTCTCGCTATGTAGTGCAGGCTGGTCTTTATCTCACTTTGTAGCACAGGCTGGCCTTGAACTCACAAAACGATCCTCCTCCCTCAGCCTCCTGAGTGCTGGGATTATAGGCATGCACCACTGGGCCCAGCTCTGGTGGAGATATTTTGTAAATGCACTACATGCCTTCTGTGGAAATAGATCTCCATTTCTAGGTCCAGGGTTCTGTCTATCTTGAGTTAGCTGTGTAGTTGTCACCTGTTAGCTCCAGCTTGCCCATTTTGGTGCTTTAAGTGGAACTTGGCTCTGGCCCTTCCCAGGTAGAGCCTTCAGTCCTGTTTCTCCAGCAGAGCAGAGGCTGACCTAGCCACCTGCCACCCAGCATCACACTGCCCACCCACACACTGTCCCCCTGGCTCCATCCAACTGCAGAGCCAGGAGCCTGGTTGCTGCAGGAAGAGAGGGAGCAGAGGCTGCCATGGGTTTGGCTGTGGCTCACTTACCTGTATGGTGACACTGAGCAATAGTTGCTTGGGAAAAGTCCTTGATTTTCTTGTATTTCTGCAGAAAACTCTCCAAAAACTGGGTGGCTTCCTGAACTGTAACTCTAAGGCAAGCAGCAAGACGCTCCCTCCCTATAAGAGTCAGAAAGATGCATGATCAGAGTCTAGCCCTGCCCACACAAGTGAGTGGGGTACTGACAGCATGAGCCCCAGGGACTGTGCAGGTGGTCAGAAACCAGCTGCTGGAGGCCTCTAGGACAATGAAGTGAATCAGGGCCCAGATGGCATTCCTGGCCTTTTCTCACAAGTTAGGAGCATGCTGCCTTTGGGCTTCACATACTCGGTGCTATCCACCTGGACAGGGTCTGTTAAATACTTAAATTTTTAAATATGTTCACTGCCAGGTGCTGCAGGTGAAGCCACAGATAAAGCAGACTCAGTCCCTTGTTGGGGCGTGGCCAGCAGGAGACCTCACTGCAGAACTGGGGTGGGGTGGGAGAGGGTAACAGAGGAGGCAAATTTCCATGCCAAGTGATGGTAGCACGGCACTAAAAGTTCCAGTGCTTACAACTGCTATTTTGGAACACATGCTGTTGGTTCAGATCAATACTTTGCTCCTAGAAGACCCCGCGTCCTTATGAAGAGCTCATAGAAAGGGCTCTGGCCGAGCACTTGAGCCTCCTGGGCACAGGTCTGAGACCACACAGGTTTGGGTTTTGTTCCAGCTCCTTTACCCATGGGAGGGTCTATGTGGCCTTGAGAAAGTTTGCTGATCCACAGGAGAGACCCACTTCTGCTCCTGTGACTTGGGAACCACAGTCCTTGCCCCAGACTCACTGAGGGAACATCAAGAGCCAAAGCAGGCGAGGTTCCAGGTGGGTCCTGGCTCCCGCTTGCTGCTTAATGTGGTCATTCTCTTCCACCTTCCCCTCAAAGAGCCAGGGGGAGCCCATGTGGTCAGGCATGGGGTCCTCCCCTTCCAGGAGGAATATGGGGAAAGCCCTGGACTCCAGGGGATCCAACGTTGAAGAGAACACCAGAGCTGCCCCTTTGGGAGACCACATCAGGGGAGGTCTTGCTGTCCGCCCTCAACCCTGGGCCAGCTTTGGAGTATACCACACTAGAGTATACCTCAGGGGTCTTCAGGTAGGATGGCCTGGAGACCATGGCCCACAGGTTGCAATATGAGGTCTGTGAAGACAAAGGGACAAGGCCATCCTCTCAGACCTGGTCTTCTCTTCAGCCAGGCCAGTCCTGGCCTCAGCCAGCTGAAGCTTCAGCAGTTCTGGATAGCAGTAACATTCAAGTCTTGGGAAAGTGAGGGGTGGACATTAGCTTCCATTATCCAGCCAGGAAGAGTGAAAAGTGGGGGTGACTTGTTCTTCCAAAGCTTATCCTGATAAGAGGGTAAACTCTAGGAGCCTTGGTCTTCATGCCTCAGGCTGCCTGACTATTCAGAGTCATTTGACTGGAAAAGAAAAACCTCCAGGATTCCTTCCAAGGCTGAGTCAAGACACTGCATGTTCTGCTACATTTACTGCAATAATCCATCGATGACTGTTTCTATCAAAGTCCAAACACCACCTCTCAGCTACAGTACTGCAGTAGAAATGTCTGTGGGCTTCTGAAAGGAATCAGATGGTGGTGAAACCCTTGGCCAGGTCAGCCAGATGGGGCTTTGAGTGGTTTTTCTTAGCCAAGTCTTTTCTCATCTCAATTTGCTGTTAAACTCATCTGGAGGATTTTAACTTCAGACATCATAGCTTTCAGTTTTAGAATTTCCATTTGGCTCTTTTTATTTGTGGAAGTTTTCTTTCCCTGTTCATCCTTAAGCACATCTGAAACTAGCTGCTGATTCCAATGCTGGGGTCATCTGCTTCCATGACTGCCTTTTCTCTTGATCATGGCAGCTGGCCTGTTTGTCCCTATGTTTAGGAATTCTTGATTATATTTTGGACACTGTGAATATGTTACAGAAGTTTTGGACTCTGTTGTATTCTTTTGAACAGTACTGTTTTGTTGTTGTTGTTTATTTTGCAGATAATTTTACTAAAATCTTTACACTCTGTCTCCCTGAAGTAGATAGCTGATGAAATGTCAGACCAGTCTTTGTGGCCTGAGCTGAGCTGTTCAGATTCTGCTCCATTCACATACAGTTAGGGGGTAGAATTTAGGCTTTTCCCCTAGCTCTCTCTTTACTTCTGTTCTCACTGTCCCAATTTTCTAGCTGCCCTAGACTCTGTCTTCTGGCCCCAGCTAGTGAGGCTGTGGGTTTCTATTGGAGTTCTCACCTCTGCAGCATAGATTGAGTCTTGCCTTCAAGTGCAGAGCTGTAAATGGGAAGCTCACTCTTGGCCTTGTCCTTCTTGCAAGTGTCAACCAACCTCATTTCTCTTTGCTTTTTGGTATCTTGTAATGCTTTCAGGTAGCTTCAAATTTGTTTACAAAGCTTATAGTTGACATCTGTGGGCAGGTTGGTCTGACAGGGGCCCATTGGGCATTATAAGACATTACACCTCTCCTAATATTTATGACTAACAGTGACTTCTTTTCTTTTCTTTTTTTCCAGAAGGTTAATCGTACTGGTCAGCTTCCTCACTGCTAGGACCAGTGCCTGACATTCATAGCTTAAAGGAGGAGACATTTATTTGGCTCATGGTTTCTGAAGGCTCAGTCCATAGCTAGCTGGCTCTAAAGCAGGGACGTCATAGTGGAAGGGTGTGGCGGAGGATGTTGCTTATGTCATGGCAGCTGGCAAGTAGAGCTGATTGGAAAGAGCACCAGAGAGGAAAGGGATAGGAATCAGATATAGTACACAAGGTCAGACCTCTATGACCCATCCAGACCCATGCAGCATGCTTTACTAATTTGCTAGGTGTCTCCTAAGCCAGTCAGTTTGACAATCACAATGCTTAAAACTATACCCTTCGTGCATGTGCACACACATGTGCATGCCCACGTGTGTATGTATGTATGCGCACGAGCTGGGGCACACGCGTCGTAGAGCTACCTTCAGGTAGGTGTCTTCACTCCCCTGTCTCCGAGTGCCACTCCACACATACCGCTCAGTTTGCGCTCTCAGTTCTGTCTTAGGGCTGAGTGAGTACCTGACCCACAGCAGGCCCCAAGAGTGCTGTGCAGTGGACCTTGGCAGACCTGCACAGCCTACGCGTCACTGCTCTGTGAAGAATTCCGGGCTTATGGGCTCTGTGTGTGTGTGGGGGATATGATCCTCAGGCTCCTCGCACACCAGATGCAGGGTTGGGTTCAGCCTTGTGTCTCTGCAGACAGAGGTGAGCCCCTTGGGAGCGGGCCCTGAGCCCTCGTCCACAGGGCTCCTAGTGCAGGGCACACACTCAGTAAGCACTAATGGTGGTGTGACTGGACATGGAGCACACTAAGCAAGTATTGGGAAGAATCGGTGTCAGGCCGACTCTAAGAAAGAAGGAGCTCAGCCAACTCACGGTGGGGCAGGGTATGAGCTGGGAAGGTGCGCTCTAAGTAGACAGATGGTGAATTCAGCCACCTGCAGGAGGGGATGTGGGCCGCAAGCCAGCCTGGGGTCAAGGCCAGACAAGAGTACATGCGGCGCATGAGTCTGAGGTGCTGGGCCAGCCCTGCTCCGCGGCGTGCAGGGGCCGAGCACTGCACCCACTTCGCAGTCCCTTCTCTGCTTGTGTTACAGCTCGTCCTCACAATGGTTGAGGAACTGATTTTCCCAAGACACTGGTCCTTACCAAGACACTGGTGGCTCAACATCTCCGTCAGTAGTGTCTAGGTCGCTCAGAGCCGTTTTGTGAAAATGCATGGTGCATACCTTTGGGAGCTGCCTGGCCACTGTCTCGGCACTGGCCTTCTGGAGGGGACCCAGAAGCCCAGGAACCTGGCTAGTTCACTTGCGTCCTCCACCCGGCTCATCCACGGGTTCTGGTCTCAAACAAGGGAGAATACGGCACAGCCCAAGCCAGGCACGCACGCGTGCTAATTCCAGCTGCCAGGCGGGTGGAGCAACGAGGGTAGAAGAGACAGAGCCTTAGGGTCGGGGCCCCTGTCACCATCCAGGCTAAAGGCAGCTAAATTACCCTCTTCACTGGCAGCACAGCGAGTGACGCACTGCTTATCTACACAGCAGCTCCTCTTCCTCTCTCCAGGAAACAGAGTGCGCGCTGCAGAGGGAACCCATGGGGCAGACAGGGGGCCGCCTTTCTCTGAGGAGCAGGGCTGTGGAGGGGAGAGACGATGGTCCTCCTGGGTTTGGGTACAGAGAGAGGACATGGGCCAGGTGCCTGACAACAGTCTCCAGTGCCCCCACTGGCCCTGCTGAGCTCAGCTCCTGACCTGCTCTGCAGACACTGTGCCTGCAATCAGAGTGTTCTCAGAGGTTGGTGACTCTGCCTTCTCTGCCAACCGTGAGCGAGCAGAGCGGACAGGGTCCTACTACCTGGTCTGAGAAGATGAGCTCTACCAGGCTGGGGCCCACAGGTCAGAGGGAGGCAGACACAGAGGGAGGTGGGTGCCTCCCTAGGCGAAGCTCACTGGAGGTCCCAGCCCCAGTCAGCATCCTGATAGCAGCCTGCGGGGGACATGGCCACAACACGCCTGCCCCGACAGACATTGTGAGCAGTGAAAGCATAACTGTTTTAAGTCTTGAAGATGTGGCAACTTGAACGGTAATGAACACTGCTGGAAGACGGCTGAGAAGGGGCAGGTTGAACGCAGATCTGACACAGGCAGGGAGCTCTGTGCACGAGCAGGGAGGTATTCTGAGAGGAAAGGAGAAAACAAAGCTCTGAGGCTCCGGGAGAGGTGCCCAGGATGCACCCTGGGGCTGTGCGGTCATGGAGACTGCATGTGCTGTCCTCGCGGCTGCTGCGTGTTTGCTCTGAGTTCACACAGGCTGCTGTGCAGTTTTGCTGGAATGTTGAGAGGTCTCCATGGCAGGGAGGTGAATCCTTTTCTCAGGGCTTGTGTACAAGCCCCACGGCTCCAAGCCGCATCAACGAAAGGGTCAAGGAGGTCACTGAGGCCTGTGACAGCAGACAGACCACTCCTCAGGGAGGGGCAATGGGGCATCACTTGGGCGTGACCAGCTCAGTCAAGGTAGGAAGGAAGGGGGAGTGGAAGGGGCAGAGGCTGCTCTGCTGGGACCTGGAGAGGGGGAGAAGAAGCAGGGACATGAGGCGGGAGGCCTGCGAGGAGGTAACGGCGGCCCAGGCCACTGGCCTCCAGCTCCATGGCTTGGCCTTCTCTCTGCCCTTGAGGCTGGGCTCCTTCCTGGGAGGCCCTGGCCCAGGCTGCTGGCCCAGCTGGAGAGTTCTGCCCTGAAGCAGACGCATGCGAGTGGGGAAGCAAGAACAGCCCAGGCAGAGTTCATCACGAAGGCTTTAAAACTCAGCCAGGCCTGGTGTGTGCATCAAGAAAGGCCTCTGAGCATCACAGTGATGCCTAGGATGATGGTGTGATGTGTGTCTGTGTGTGTGTGTGGAGGGGCCTGGTCATCCTGAAAGGGTTTCCTATGACACAGAGCTGGCCATGGGAAGTGGCCTGACTAGTGTCTGGTGACACAAATGTCCCCAGAGTGCTTGTGTAGTTATACCTAGGACTCACAGAGTGTTTCCTCTGCCAGCACAGCCACACTTACACAGAAGCCCATGGCCAGCAGCTGACAGGTGACCCCAAGACCTCAGCCCCTGTCAGGCCTACCTGCTCCGTAGACCACTGAGTACACCACCTTCTTGGTCTGCTCTCTGTCTGCTGGCATCACGTGCTCCACGGGAATGTTCTTCCTGCGCAGAAATACAGGGTCATTAGACACAGTTGACCTGGTCTGCAGAGGGGACAGTGGGTCTGGGTCCTGCCATGTCCCCTCACTGTTTTGAGCCAGATGGAGAGATAAGAGATAACCAGATGCCGTGTGGGTGGAGAAACAAGTGATAACCACAGCACCCTGCTACTCCAGGGCATGACACGCACTGGCGCGGAGGCCAGCCCCATGTTCTGCGTGTCACAGTCAACGCTGAAAACTGCCCACTTAGAGGGGTGAACTGGCTTCTGGTCCTTCCCAGTGCCCCAGAGGACTGGACAAGCAACCTATGCCTCCAGCCCTAACCCTACTGCAGGCATGGGGCAAGCTGCCAGGGGTTACAGCATTCAGGTGGAATAAAGATCAGCTCTACATCTGACCCATAGCAGTCTCCAAAGAATACAACCAGGACAGCTGAAAAGCAGCAGGCACTGCAAATGCCACTGAGCCATGCCCACCTGTGTGGCACCGTTTCCCCCAACAGTCCTGTGTCTGGGCACTGCCTCCTGCCAGCCACATTTGCAAACACCCTTAACATCTATGCCAGGCCTCCTCATCGGGCCAGGCACACAGTGTCAGGAGCCAACAGAGAAGCCAGAAAGCTCTTCCAGTCTCTGTGCCTGGCTCTGTGTGCACATGGGGTGTGGTGCTTCATTTCTTACCACCTGTGCCCAGCTCTGCCTGAGCCTTCACTTCCTTCATGCCCTGAGACTTTTTTTGGGGGGGCGTGGGGAACTGGAAATTGAACGTAGGACCTTGTGCTTGCCAGGCAGGCACTTGCGCAACTGAGCTAAATCCCTGGTCCCTTATGCCCTGAGCCTTGAGACAGCCCCAGGTGAAAACTCGAGTCTTCTTAGGTCTTTTCTGAGTAGGGCAGTTGCCCTGGGCATGCATGAGGCCCTCTAGACTTCCTCAAAGACATGGTGCTTTAGAGCCTTTCTCTGCAGCTTTTCCTCCCAGCCGTCATTGCTCTGTTGTTCGCCTCAGCTATCATCTTTGCCGGAGTGAATGCAGGTTGTTGGTCTTTTCACATTTCCCACTGGGTCTGTGTTGTCCTTCAGACAACTCTAGGCAAGCGAAAGTGGAGCACTTACTTTGTGCAGAGGCAGCTTTGCTTCCTCTGAACCAGTGACAGGGCCCAGAGACAGGAGCAAGTGGCCAGCACAGGGCGGAGGGAGGCAAGCAAAATGCACAGGTCTCGCCCGCCACTTTCAGGTGCCTTTTCTTGGCTAAGGTTTGCCTCCCAGGGGAAATGTCCATTCTCCAGAGCTCTAAGGTTAGCTCCAGAAACTTAGGTGGACTTGGCGGTGGCTACAGGGGACAGGGCTGGGCTGCAGAGCTGCATCCACCTTCATTTTCAGGAGTGCCTTGCACACCATCAGTTTTCACCTTCTGATTTCTAAGCACCACAGCATTTCTCGTTTTGCCATTTCTCGCTGTGTCCAGTGATTTTACCCAATTGTTTATCTCACCTTAAACTTGGTTTTGTTAAGAGCTGTATTTAGAGAGGAAGCAAAGTGTCAAAATGCACTGATGCCCGGAACAACACATGCCAGCTCCTAGGTCATACTCCCCGCCCTACTCTGGACCTTCATTTTGGAAATCCCATACATGCTCTAAAGCTGCTGATACATGTGCTCAGAAATCCCTGAAGTCCCCAAACCAACCAAGCAACCTACCAACCCCCCAACCAAGGAGGACTTCCACTGTGACCCTCCAGGGGGCACTGCAACGAAAGCAGGTGGTCTCTCCAGTGACGGGGAGGGGGCATCTGGAGCAGGCTCTGTCCTCTCCACCACGCCATGCAGGTGACCCCGACCTACCCTGAGTGCGATGTCCAGGGTTGGACCGCTGTCTGGGGAGGAGGCACTGAAACCTCCCAGAACCTGCTTCACAGAGAACCAGACTGAGATCCAAGTAACCAGATAAGCAGACACTGTGGATATGCATCAAACAGTACACTCTGGTGGCAGAGAATGAGCTTTCTTCTCAGAATATAGGACACTATTTGTAATAAGTGATCTTATATTAAGATAACACAGAAAACAGAACTTTGCATAAAGTAGAACTATTAAAATAGCACTTTCTAATCACATGGCACTAAAATTAGAAATAAAAAAAAAGAGCCCTTCCATCAGGAAATAAACCAAAATGAATACAACAAAATTTTAAAACATTTCTATCAACCGTCTTTGGTGTGAGGGGAAATACAAAGACCATGTAGTTTCCAGTGAAAACATGACATATCCGAACTGCGCAGTTACATACACACCAGTGAGAAAGCTTCATAGCCCCAAACACCTCTATTAATAAAAATGAGAATAAGTTCACATTTTCAATTTTAAAAGGAAGGAAACGATCAAGGAAGTAAATTGAAAGAAACTAAAAGGAAGAGAATGGCAAAACTAGAATAAAAGTAGGAGCAGAAATTAGTGAGGCACAAAACAGAAACGTAGCAGATCAAATGAATAAATAAAAATTCTGGTTCTTATACAAAACAAAACAGACAAACCATTAGCAAATTTTCTAAGAAATGAGAAAACACAAATATACAATCTAAGAAACAACAAAGGAAAGTAACCACTGTTATAGAAGAAGTAAAAAAAAACTAAATAATTATTTTGCGGCACTCTATGAAATAAATTTGGATTAGATGGACAAGGTCTAATACAGTTCTAAAGATTGACCTCAGGGGCTGGGGTTATAGCTCAGTGGAATAAGCGCCTGCCTAGCAAGTACAGGGTCCTGAGTTCGATCCCCAGTACCGCCAAAGATTGACCTCAGGCAGATGAAAGTTAAGGATACGAATAGCTATAGAAAAATAGAGAAGCTGTCTAAGGAACTGACACACAAAACACCAGATGACATGGTTTTGCAGGGGATTCCTAGAGTATGGACAGGGTCTGTGCTATGTAAATTATTTCAGAGCCTAAGCAATGAGGAGAAGCTTTGAAGCTTTCTTTTATTAATCAGCTGTAGCAATTATACCTAACCACAGCTCAGAGAAAATAAAGGAGATATAAGAAAGACTGTTAAGGTATGGAAGGTGGAAAGGATCCAAGAACTCAGCATCCTCTGGGAAGTGGAAAAGGTACTAAAGTACATCGGCTGCAATGAGTTACGATTCATGTTTCTTTTGTTTTTGGAGACAGGGTCTCCCTGTGTAGTTCAGATTGGCTTTGAACTCACTATGTAGTCCAGGCTGGCCTCAAATTTACAGTGATCCTCCTGCCTCAGCCTCCAAGTGCTGAGATTACAGGTGTGCACCACTATACCCAGCTGAGTTAATGATTCATGATATATTCTATAGAGCAATCATTAATAGAATATGAAAAGTGCAGAGTGAGTTGGGGCATGACTATAATCCCAACACTTACAGAGGCTGAAACAGGAGGATTACAAGTTTGAGTCTTGTCTTTGAACTTTTTTTTTTTTTGTCTTTTTGAGACAGGGTCTCACTATGCAGTTCAGGCTGGCCTTGAGCTTACTTTGTAGCCCAGGCTGGTGTTGAACTCACAAAGATCTTTCTGCCTCAGCCTGCTGAGTGCTGGGATTACAGGTGTGTGCCACCAAGCCTGGCTGAGTCTTGTCTTAGACTCTGTCTGAAAAAAAACATTAAAATGGGCTGGAGATGTAGCTCAATGGTAGAGTGTCCTTGGGTTTGAGCCCTCAGTACTGCCAAAAGAAAAAATAAGAAGAGAGTGCAAAGCCAAAAGCTCAGAGAGAGACAGACAGAGAGACAGAGAAAGAGAGACAGAGAGAGAGAGCGCTAATCCAAAGGAAGCAAGAAAGAGGAGAAAATGGCAAGTAAGATAGATAACATATATAAAAACAGGACAATGATAGATTTTTAAAAAACCAATTAATTACACTAAATGTAATTTTTTTTTTTTTGGTACTGGCAACCGAAATCTAACTCAGGACCTTGTGCTTGCCAGGCAGGTGCTTATGCCACTAAACTACATCCCTGGCCCTACACTAGCTGGAGAAGGATAAATCTCCAATTAAAAGAATATGACAGCTGTATCAGCCAGCCCATGCCTATAAACCCAGTTACTCAGAAGGCTGAGGCAGGAGGATTGCAAGTTTGAAATCAGCCCGAGCAACTTAGTGAGACTGTCATGGCTTGCATCTTCATGTTCCTCCAAAGCCTCATGCAATCATGGGGGCAGCAATCACGGGGCAGCTTTTTGGAGGCAGCTGAATCTAGGATGTGTGCTGCTGAGACTGATTCATGGTGTGATGCTAGGATTAAGGCTGCCACCCCAGCCAGGTGTGAGTGCTCCCTCCCCTAAGAGTGGGTAGCCTGGGTAGGACAGAAGGACAGAAAGAGGGTCACTGCTTATCACTTGTTACTTTCTGCCTTCTGTCTTCTTACTACCATGAACTGTTCTCCTCTGTGCCACCCCCTGCCAGACCACTCTGCCTTGGAACCAGTTGACTACAAACTGAAACCTCTACAAACCGTGAGCCACATAAACCTTTCCCCCTTTAACTTTGGGTGTCAGGTATTTTGTCTGAGCAACAAGAAAAGTAAGTAAGACAGAGACCTTGTGTCAAAATAAGAAAGGGCTAGAGAAGTAACTCAGTGATAAAGTGCTTGCCTGGCACGTGTGAGGCTCTGTGTTCAATGAAGAAGGGGGCAAGAAAAGGGCAGGGAGAAAATGATAAAGAAGGAGTGGAGGAGGAGAAGGCCATGATAGGCAGACTGGGCAAATGCCAGACTCACTATATGCTGTGTACAAAAGACGCACCTTAAATATGAGGTACAGAGAAGCTAGAGGGCTATGAGGATGCGAAAAATACATCATGCAAACTCTCACCAAGAAAAGTTTGTTTAGCTTATGCCAGAAAAAAAGTTGTAAATTATTTTTGCCTAATACAGAAAAAATATTGACAGAATCAAAAGGGGAACTACACCAGTCCTTAGTCATAAAGGAAGCATGTGAGTATGTGTTGGGAATCGAACCCAGTGCCTTGCACAGGCTGGGCCAGGGTTCTGCCATGACTGCATCCTCTGCTCCCTTCATGGGTGTCTTTAACCCGGCTCTCTAAGAGCTAATAGAATAAGCATGTGAAAGTTAATAGAGGCTTCTCTATAACTTGGTATTTTCTGTATTGTTTCTGTGTTATTCTGGGTTCTTTTGTCTTAAAAATAAAATTTAAAAAAATTAAATTAAGGGACTTCCGGGAAGATGGCGACCGGGTAGGCAGCAGAGAGAGAACCTCCCAGATGATTACCACCCAGACAATGGAATATAGCAATATGAAGACAGAAAGGAGAGAGGTGTGTACCCTGAACCCGAGAAGGATCTGAAATGGGAACTGAAGCCCTAGGAAAGACCAAGCAAAACCTCTCCTGGAGGAAAGGATCGGAGGGCCGCCGTGGCACAGTCGGAGGGAGAAGAGATGGAGAAAGAGGAAGCCACTGCTTCAAACACACTCTTGGCCCAAGCCCTCGTTCCAGCAATCGCAGCTTCGGCTTCAGAGACCCACGCTCATGGAAGCCTCCCGACTCGGCCGGGGGAGAGCGGAGTTCCAAGAGCTGGTCCAGGTCTGGAGAGGAGAGGGCGCAGCCAGGAAAAGAGGCAATGGTGGTTGGGAACTGTGGTCAAATCCAGTGTGAGGATGAGAGGTTGCAACAGCCACTGAAGCGGAGTCCCCACCCTGCAGCAACCTTCCTAATCAGCACCGGGAGGCAAGGTGGAGCCAGAGCAGCCAG